>WUQG02402974.1:0-17282 GCA_011317285.2 Androctonus mauritanicus | reverse complement strand
ATATGTTATTTACATATCCATAAAATTTGCATAATACAGTACTATATTTGCTTTGTTTTAATTTAGGTTTTGACCTTTAATCAGGTGATCAGGAAAAATTTTGATAACTTTTCCGTAAATATTTATATTTTTATAAGACCTCATTCTTCTTATATGTTGTAATATCAGAACGAAATAGAAATGTGAAAACTACTATTCTAAAAATTTCCAAATTAGTGTTTTTAATAATGATAATAGTACTGGACAAGACTCTCGAATAATATATTCTAGTAAAAAAGAAGAAAAATTGTAACTGTGCAACACTTTACATTCATCTAATCAAGCAAAACGATCTGTAACCGATGAAAATGTTTACTAGAAGAAATATCGTCTATCGTATATATAATCAGATAAAAGGAATCTTTGCACTTGTTGACGTTTATGTTCAAGGAGATAAAAAAATATTCACTACAGAATAGTAATTTTATTAATTAATCAATCAATTAAAAAACTTAATTGACTGAAAATATTTGATACGCTTAATAAAAGTATACAAAAATTTACTTCACTTTTTAACTCTTCGAAATCAACAATATTTTGCTGGCATTTAATATTTTTAATAGTTTCCTTTCCAATATAACTGATTCTATACAGAATTCTCGCCATTTAATATGTAAAACATATATAATACGTACGTTTACGTAATTATATCTAAGCTATTTCCAAGTTTATTGAAGGTAGCAACGGGAAAAACACCATATATGATAAGAACTCTTATGTAATAATGCAAAAAAAATATCAAGGAATGTCTAAAACAAATTAACGATAATTTTTTTCTTGAATAAAAGCTGTTTGTTTGTTAAATATCCCGATCGGCAAACCAGATAATTTAGATTCAATTATTTTATCGCTTCTTATAGTGCATATTTTAGTCGCAAACATTTATGTGGCGCCATCTTTCGATATAAATTACATTTATTCAGTTAAAAAAACTATATAGCATTCACAAAAACAAATTGTTTCGATATATTTTAACGAATTATATAAAATAGCATTAACATTTCGTTAAAAGGATGTTTTCGTAAGACCTAAGCGAAAATAATTTTAATTATTTTTCTTCCGCGTAAGGGAACTTTTGGGATTTCCTTGAATTACAACTTTAGGAAATTGAATGTTCTTCCTTGTAAAGCAACTCTAAGAAATTGAATAAAAAGTAAAAAAATTATTTCAGATAATAATTATCTTTTTTTTTAAAAAAAAAGAAGAATAATAATTTTAGCACAATAATTAATTCAATTTTGAAATATATCGGTGATTATAAACGTCAAGTTTCTTTATTTTTAATAAATTAAATTTTATATATATATAAAAGTACAGTAATTAAAAATAATCGTTCATTATAAATAATAAAACAATCATCAACAAAAGCAGCATAAAAACAAGTTTTATTTTTCTCTGAATTTAAATTAAACTTGTTCGTTTTGCATTCATTATAGTTATTGTTATTTTTTTTATCATTATCCTTGTTAGAAATTTTAAGAATTTATTTTTATTTTTAACTTGCCCTTGTATTTCAATCTAATTTTGTTATTGAATATTTTAAATACTTATTCTAAAAATATAAAAATGGAATTCAGTATTATTGATATATATTCGTGTGCGTGTACGTGAAGATCTAACGGTTATAAAGTTCTCTTCTTTTAGAACAAATTGCAAGTAAAAAAGTTTATTTTGGAAAGAAAACATCAAAAAAAAATATTTATATTTTTATTTTATAAGTTATTTTCATTTTTTTTAAAAAAATGATTATTTTTCTTTGTTAAAATATAAGTATTTTGACTGACCCTGTGAATAAATCACTTCACATTGAAAGTTTTATCACGTGAAGGAACGATGGTGAGAACGTTTAGAATGGAATAAACATTGTTGTTACTCTGACGTTCAAAGTACAATCCAAGTTTCCGTCCTTGACGCAACATTCTAGAAATAGCACATTCAACATGTAGAGCATGCAGTTGTTTTAAGTTTATCAGTAAATAAATAATTCTTACTGAATTTACATTAAACGAATTGCTTTAAAAATTAACTAGACTGTTGTGATAATTTGTTTCAGTGTACTTAAACAGTTGAATTTTATTAAATTTAATTAATATACAATATATAACTTTTATTCTTCTTGTATGGTCTGTTTAATTTAATGATTTATTTTATCACCATATCGTGTTTTACATAAATTATGCCATATTTTTTTACTCATCTAAGTTAAGTTAAATTTAGAAAAGCTTATAAAAACATCAGCATATTTTAATAATGTTTATATCGACTGTTTATAATTTTTTCGTCTTAATTTTATACTTCATTAATACTAAAGTGAAAGCCAAAAATAGGCATAGTTAACTGGTATCAGCCAAAAGGCCACATGATAAGGAATTCACTTTCTATATGAGTGATTCAGAATCGATTCTAGATCCTACATGTGAACTTTTAAGGAGATTCGCTCTTACTTGTTAGTCCAATCATCACTTAACTACCTACACAAATATAGATATAGGAGGCTTGTAGTAGGTTCTACAATAGTATTAGTGATTTAATATCTGATAAATATGAAAAAGTATATAAAAATAAATGAAGATGGCCATATCATGATAGACTCCAAATCGATACATCACTTTTTATCTCGTGCTGATTCAGTTGCATAAAACTTTAGTAGTCGTTTAAAACATTATATGAAAGTTTAATGTAAATTCACAATAAAAAAAGATATTTTCGTGTTTAAGATTCAAAAGATTAAAAAAAAAAGATATTTTAATGAAAACGAATATTACATATTTTAATATTAAGCCACGTTTATTTTTAAATATTTTAAAGTTGAATTTAATCTAAATTAATTTTCATTATAAACAATTAGTTTATTAAATTAATCGAATATAGATTTTTCTAGAATATTTTGAAATCCAATAACATGCAAACCTTTGAATAATTTTTGCTGATGTAATATTTTACAAAACCGTATCCAGGAATATGAAACGTGTTTCTTCTACACGATATAATTCTGTTTTCTAGAAGAAAAGTAAGTTACTTTCGATCGATAGCAGAGATATTGCTTAGATGTTGCAACTAAACTAATAGAAAAGAACTTCCTGACATTTTTATTCATGTCATTTCTTATATGCAAGTCTCTATAAACGCAAGCTACGTTTAATAAAATAGATGATCTTCGTAGAATAATATCGATGATTGGAGACATTTAAAAGAAATTTTATGTTCTTATTGTTTCAATGTACGAATTGAAAAAGAGGTATTCAAAATCGTTTAATTAAGAATAACAGATTTTAAAAAAATGTTTAATTTTTAAATATTAAACATAAAAATTCTCTTTCTTTTGTAATATTGATATAAACTTATATAAATTCATATAAATTCTGCTAATCAGATTTTCTTCCTTTAACTTGGAACAGTCTATCGATTAAGATAGTAAAAATCGAAAATAATCGAAAATTGTTAGTTCGTTTCAAACACAAAATTGTTATGATTAAATAATAAATATTTTATTATTAAAGTAGAAAATTCTTTAACAGATATGCTATTGTCTTACCAAAAAAAATGCCATTAGTTCGATGCTTGATAGATATATTTAACATACCTATCAAAAATTGTTATTAATGATGATAAATTATTCTAAAATAACTATTCCCAAACCAGTCTGTAAGTAAACAAGAGTTTAATCATAAATTGTTTTTTTCATCGAATAATTTTAACAACTATAATTAGATTTCTATCAGTTTATAAATTGTCTCGGAAAAGTTATACGAAAATAATAATTCTTATTTTATAGATTTTTTTTAAGACTTTAAGTTACAATCGGCGCTATTTAATTTCGGTTTAAATAGTTTTATTAAATCTAGTAAATTATATATTGTTTTATAATTATGATTGCTATTAAATTACTATATATATTTTTTTATACTTCCACATAATTAAATTCTTTACAAGTTATTTACATCTGCATAACACAAATCTTAATTCATTAATACCTACATGTAGAATGAAGAACAAGGTCTTATTCAGAGATTTAGCCAGTAAAAAACTGGGATAGGGGAGAGAAGGGAGGGAATATAATGAAAGAGTTGGGAGGGATAGAAAGGAGATGAAAGCGAGTGAAATGAACCAACTTGCAAGAACTACTCGATCTAGTTCATTAATACTACTACAAACTGTATTAATGATGATAACGAAAATTAAATACAATGTATATCATTTCATAATTAATTCAGAATTCTCTTGCTTTAAAGTATGAACTATTCTGTTTTATTATATAGGCCATTTCTAAACCGAATTTTCGATCTTTTTGATGTTTTTATAAATAATAATTTAACATTCTTGTGATTTTACATTGTGATGCTTTACTATTTATCAAGATTCAGATGTTTAGTAAAAGTCATTTTTATTTTATCAAATAATAAAGCATTTTTTTTCCACTTATTATTCTAAATTACACTATAATTATCTCCAAACTGTTATTTGAAAATTTACAATATTTTTATTGAATTGTAATACAGGTAAATTGCACACAGGTATCTTTTAGATATCTTTACAACTATATCTCCCTTTTATAAAATTATATAATTACATATTTAAAAAAAATTAGAAGGTACATAAATTAGCAATGTCTGATCTGTTACTATTTTACCTTCCCTTAATATTTATTTCTAAATGTTTCCATCATATTTTTATCGATTTTATTCAGCATTAGAAAAATAATAACAGATTAATTCACTTATAAGCATGTATTATGCACATGCTTAAGCATGTAAAGTGCAGTATAACTTGTTAAAAATTATTAAGATTGAAGAGAAATGCAAAGCTAGTATATACTGTAAATTTAGCATCTGTACAACTAAAACTAATCAGACATAAAATTGTTTGTGAATCGATTAAACTACTATATATATTCGTTACAATTGACAAAGTTAAAATCCATTGTAAATATAGATATTAAATTTGGAAATTGTTAAATACTGTATTTAGTTTTGGACGAAAGTGAATTCTTGAATGTAAAATGCCATTTTAAAATATTACAAATAAATTAATTAAATCTAAGTTAATCGACTAACAAAACTGGTTTCGTTATTCAGCATTTAAGAGAAAATTAACCTTTTGATAGGGAAATAATCTTTTATTTGTGCCATAATTATTCGTTTATTACATAATCTTATTTAATTTTCCCTCTAACATTAATTAAATAACTTCCTTTTGAGCTCGAATAAATTATTATGATATATTTTTGAATGCAAACTTTCTTTGTCAAATGATTCAAAAATATGATGTTTGAATTATATATAGAACAATCGATTTTTTTTAATCGATACTTACATACATTTGAATTATTCGTCTCAATTTTAATCGGTTTTATATAAGTAGTTCTATCATTAAGAGATAGATCCTGTATTTTCCTGTCAAGCTTAATACATAATACCCGGATTTCTCTATCTGAATGTTATTAATACTATTGATTGTTGATTAATTCTCAGCAATAGATTATGCTATTATGAATTCCTAAACAGCTTTCTATGCTCGAAGATTCGTAAGGATATAGTTTTGATATATTCATACAATTTCTGACAAGTATAATTAATCAAATTAATGTAAATATTATTACAATGTTGAAATTTTAGCATATTTTAATACATTATTCGAGTATCGATATATATTCCAAGCAATTAGCTCAATCGAACTTATTTTATGTAAATTATACTGTTTAATTTGTATGGAAAAATTAAAAAGAATGTATATTATTCTTTTATATAAAGTAATTTACGAATTCTAAAGTAGTTTTTCAACTATTATAAAAAATTTTTAGCTTTACTGTTTGTTTTTCTTAAACTGATCATCCGATGATAATCATTCGATCATTATATGGTCGGATGACCATCAAAGCACTTTTATCATAAATGACGAGGTTAATCGATCATATTTGATCCTTATACTGTAAATAACCTTTTCGTTAAATATTTTTAATACTGTATTATAAATTTTTCGATTGAGATGCAGTTCAAGATAAAATCGATTAGGATTATAAAATTGATATATTGTATTTTTCTACAATTTTTTTTTTTTTTTAACGATACTGCGCTATTGCAAAGTTTTTGCTAGTTCGAAAAATTATTTATTTTATTAATGGAGTAAGCAAATAACTTACACTCTTTATCGTTAGTTGAATTCTTAATAATTATTTACAGTAAGATCATATTTTCCAGATTGTAATTTCATTAATGTTTGTAAAAATATAAAATTACGCTTTCAAAACATAAAAAAAGTACACGAAGTTATAGAATTAAGAAATTTGGGCTTTATACTTACATAAATTTGACAAAGGTAAAAGAAACTTATAAGAACTGGAGAAAATGAATTTTAAAGAAAATCGCTTCTACTACGTTAATAAAATATAAATGCATAAACTATATATCGATAATTATTATTTGATGAGAATCATAAAATAACAACAGGAAACAAATTAAAAATTTTTAGAATAAACTGTTTTTTAATCTACATACTATAGATTTATTACTACTCAAATTAAAATTCTAAATTAATTATATAAGGCATTTAGTCCGTTTTCAGTTTGACAAAAAGAAAAATACTTGACGTAAGTCATATATTCTTATTTTATTATGTTTTTCCATCTTTGCGAGATAATAAATGACGGGGCTATATATTATTTATTTGACATAAATTTAGAAAATAAATTACTAAATGACGGAACCATATAAGAAAGAATCCATAACGAATCACCCACAGCGATGGTGAAGTCCTTAGCTTGTTGATAATAGATGAAGTGAGTTAGTTCGGATTCTGCTGAAAAATGTGAAAGTATAAGATCCAGAATGATGCCAAATTCTCCATGTGCAAAACAGATGCTTTACCAATCAGTCAATCAGTTGACAAAAAAAATTCTTTTTAAAATAAATATTACATAAATTATCTTGGTTATTACATCTGTGAAATAAACATAACTCAAACTTGTTTAAAATCAAAATTCTAAATTTTTTTAAATGGCGTGTGGTGAAAGCGCCATTTAAAAAAGATGGATGCGCTGCGTGGTGGCCATCCATCTTTTTGCGGATGGCTGCATGTGAAGCGTTTGCTTGTCACCTTAAAGGATACAGGTCAAATCTAGGTTCTACAATTCTAGCTTTATAAGAAGGGTCCGGGCTAGCCCGGCCCGTTGAATCCTTTCCTTCCACATTCTAGATGACCCACCATAGGTATTGACTAACCTATGGTAGGCTCTAAAAGTAGCCACCACCGGGTGCAGAATATCCCAGGTGTGATATGGCTGCTTAGCTAATATAATCTAATCTAACCTAAATGTTTTTAAAAAGAATATTTTTACTAAACTTTTTTTTATAGAATTATAAAGAACATTGAATGCACAAAATGATTTGAGCAGAGGACGGATGCTTTGCTCTTTTATTAAAAAATCCTAAATTTTATCCTGAAAAATTGTATATTATATATTTCATATGATATATTATAAGGCTGATAAAATAGAATTTATCAATCTTATTAATTCTACTTTAGAGTGAAATCGCTACATATTTATGTCAAATATGTTTATTCTTAATAATACTTTACAAATTTATATATATATATAGTATTGGGATGAAGATATACAATAACAAGTACGAATTTTGCAATGCACTGTATTATATCATCCTAAATGTTATTTCAGCTTCCGACATAGAATAGTGATATGTTTTTTGAAACTACTTGAATAATCTTGTTATTTATGATTTTTTTAATCATGTTAATTTCCAATAATAAAAATCTTATTTGTCATAAATTTAGAAGACATTTTTTGATCTGCAGTTATCATATTTATGTTTACATACTGCATTCATTAACATACATAGTAAATTTTTTTTAATAATCTTGCTCAGTTCATACAACATATTTTAGCTTTTTATATGGAGAAAAAAATAAAGAAATTGCTGTTAGGATTTTCTATATTTTTGAACCATCCCATGTATTATGTAATTTTAAAATTATTTGTATATCTATATAGATAAGTTTATGTAGATTTTTTTTATAATTATTGATATCGATCAGCTTCTTTTAATGATATAAAATACTGTATTATGAAATTTTTGGTCCATTCGTAAATATATTCTCCTTATGTTGCAGGTATAAAATAACTACAGTATTGTATATGGCATATGCCAAACTCTGCTTGACCAGAAAAATTTATTCGGATTTCTTTCTTATTCAAAACATTATTGATATTGTTCATATTAACATTATTATATAATGTTTATAGAAAAAAAACTATACTAAGTTTCAATAAAATTATTGAAAGATATTTACTCTTTTATTTTATAGATAGATAATTTTTAATCTTTATGTTTGATTAAAAATTTTGTTCTTTGTTTTGTAGTTGATAATCTAAGTGGAATTCTTAATTTTAGTATGAGAGGAGAATAAATTTTCACATAAACAAACCTATTTCTAATTTAACAAATAAAATTCGGTACATATTTTATTATTATTAATGGTTCGAAAGTTGTTATAATATTTTTTACAAGAAAAAAAATCATAAATATTTGTATATTTTTTCATCTTAATGATATAAAATATTTTTTTTTTTTTGCATTGAACAAGATTTTTCCATCATATGGTTATCAAGGAGTAAAATATTCGATATGGCTTCGCTCTTTTAGATTTTTCTTATGAGAATATATGATAAGAGAAATTTTAAAAAAGAAAATAGAGAGAATCTACAGGGATTGAAGTTAAACATAAATAAATTTATAAATTAATCTTGGAATTATATTAAGAATGGTCTCAGAAATTATGCTGAACGGATATGATCTCTACAAATATACATATAAAAGAAAGAAGAGATCATTGAATCTTCTGATTAATTAAAACTAATTTACTAAATTAAAAATAAAACTAGCTAAACTTAAATAAAAATATTAAGTTTAGCTAGTTTTTAGGTGAAATATTACATAATTGATAAAATATATTTACATAATTGATTGTATGAATATATAATTGATGAATACATAATAAAGAATACATGATTTTCTTTGTTTTAATAAAAAAAAAACTCATAAAATTTAAATTATCAATAATAAAAACATTCACCTTTTTTTAAAGTATATTTAAAAAACATATCTATGAAAATTTTCTCTAATCACATTAAAAGTTCCATTTTCCAGTGAAAACTTTAAAATCGAGAAAAAAAATCGTATTAATTTTTAAATTCTCGCAAAAAAACAATACTGTAAAATACAAAATTTTTATTTTGATCAATAAAAAAAATGTTTATATGGGGCAGATCTACTAGAAGTTTATTTTATTGATTCTATAAACTTAATTTAATTTAATTTTTTGATAGCGATAATATAATATGATTCTCAACTGGGAAGAAAATTTATTTATTTAAATGAAGGTTTACTGTAACATAATAGACCTGATGCAAATAGATTCACAATTTCTTTAAGGATATCCGTTATCAAGCAATTTTACTTCGTACAGATTTTCTTTCTAAATTTTTTCTCTTTTATATCGTTAATATATTTTTTTTTTTATCTCTACCGTTCTTAATGAGAAAAAATATCATAGGCTATAATAATGATAGAGTAAACAATCGTAAAAATAAACACAAGTTTTATGGAGTAAACATCAAATAGTATAGATTCAAGAGAAACCATTAATTTTCTTTATGTTTCTTATCAGAATATTGATTCTTTTATAAAGCTAAACGAATTATATTTTTCTCTTGGATCACTAGTAAATAAATCCCACTCAAAAAACTTCAAAGGTTATTGAAGTTATATTTGATGTACACTTATATATTTCTTCTTACAAATTGCTAGCTTTTTAACTAAGATATTTTGTCCAAGAATATCTTAATTTTTGAACATATTACAATTTTATACTATAATATATTTATTCTTAGAACATTTTAGTTTAGATATCAAAAATAAAGAATAAAATTAGATTAAAATTTTTATCTGTTGTTAACAAGATTGTTAATTAAGCAATAAAAAAATATTTTTCGCGAATGAAGTATCATTAATTTGTTTAGTTTTCTAAAAAAATTAATAAAATCAAATGCATTATTGCTTTATTAACATTAACCTCGCTATTATCATAATTATTATGTAATCGAAGGATTTAGAATTTTTTCAATTTTTATGAAAAATTATAAATTATACTGTTTCAAGATTATTTAGTACATTTAATTAAATCTGGCTAATTAGTCCAAATTCGTTCTGAATGATACAGAAACTCAGAATCGATCTTCAACTCTCTTACTTCTATGATTTAACTGGGAGTTGGCTGGTTTGCAAATCAACTTCTATTGTAATTTTGGCTACATTCCATTAACCGTATTTTCGTGTTAAAGTAAAAAAAAAAAAAAAAATGGATATATAAAAGTTTTTGATTATATACAAATATTCATAAAGAAAATTTTAAATATTGAATTTTCCAAACAAAATTAATATTACTATGCAAATCAAGTTATTAAACTGATGTTAGACCAAGGCCAAATATCAATTTTTGAGGAAAGATAAGCATATCATCTTCACCGAAATGTTTGTCAATATATTGTTAATATTATTTTTTTATATACGTATAGCATGTTATAAGTTTTCTTAGTCAAATCTCATCAGCTATATCAATTCACTATATTAGATTTGTGACGATGCCAATACGAGTGACGAAAAATAGGAACAGGTACAGATCCATAAAAAATAAAATAGACTATGCTTTAAAAGCATATTTTATATTTACATTCATAATTATATTTCTGTTTACGTTTATATTTTAATTATTAAACTTTCCTAACAATTCCATCCTTTTATATTCATATTTAAAAAAGAAACATTAAATATTTTTCAAATATGTTTTCAGAAGGCTCTAGCCCCTCTATCCTTTGTGGATTCTTCACTGCAGGTGATTCTACGTGAATATATTTTAAATAAAGTATAATAATGTTAAGCACTTTTAGTTTTATCATATAACTTTGTGCTCTTGATAAATCTAAATGATTACGATGTATTTGAATATTTTTAGTAGTAATATTCACATAATGCTTTCGTTCTATTTATTTTAATGTTTTAAATAATTAATAATAGATAAAGCCTATGCTACCGCACCTTTTCATCTTAAAACATCTGAAACGTCTTGCTGTTATTGAAAATTACTTCACATAATTATGTTATTTATATTCATATAGTTATAAATTCCGATTGTTTAATTTACTAATTAATTGCCTTAATAATCTTAAACAAATTTAGATATGTGATCACTTTAAAAATTATTATAGAAACTTATATATTATAGCAATTTAAACATCAATAAGAAAATTATACGCATGTCTAAATAAATATTGAAATTCGATATGCCTGTTAATTAGTGCATTTCGTACAGTTCGCTGTTTGCTGCTGGGAAATAGCGACTTTAAATTGTTTACGCCACAAGATTGTGAGGTAAGATTGAATTACATCTCTGTGGTGCTGTTAATGGCTGAAGAAGAAAAGAAGATGGGGTGAATACCCGTCCTTGTCTTTTTTCATTCTCTAATTTAACACTTGAAGTAAGAGCCCACTTATCCCTATTGGCTTTTAGTCTCGTTCAGTGCCAACCCCAATTAGAGCATAGAAGCCTATTAATTAACGAAGTGACAAGGCTGAGTAAGCTTTAATCCCTCGCATTTTAAACTGGGATGAAACTGTTTACAACATTTCCATTCGATTCAAAATAATTTTAAAGCTATCGTAACTCAGATAATATATGAAGAAAATATTTAAAAAAAAATTGTGTTCGCATATTCTCTCATTCATTATTTCAAAATATCAGCAGATGTTAATGTTTAATTTTATTCCTTAAAAATAAAAATATTTTAATGTTTTAGTTCCAAAAAATTTAATTTAGCAATTTGATTTATACATGTTTGTTGGGTTAATTAGGTGAAAATGTAACTAAACCAAACAAAACACGAAATTAATATGCTGTAAATGTAAAATTTATCTAATCTCATGTTTTAATTATTAATTAAAGCATGAAATTTGATAAGTTTTACGTTTATATTAATATTAATATCGATTTTTCTGTAATTATAAATTTTTTTAAGTGCAGAGATTTTGGTTTATCGATGATAAATCGGTTATCAAAATAGCAACACTTATTCAATTGCGTCAAAGGCAAAAATTAATAAACATATATAGTGATAATACATAAAATATATAATCCAAAAAAATGCTGAAGAATATAATACAGTACGAAATATTATTCTGTTTAAGTTTTATATCTAAGCAATAAATAATTCTCACGAAACAGGAATTGTCATTTTTTTTAATATGTTAACTTGCATGCTTATATTAACAAGTATATGCGATATAATGTGTTTTTTCCTCAAACTAATCGCCTGGCCTACTGCCACCAACATGGAGGTGAGTATAATTAGGTCAATGTCATTATGTTGAGATAATTTAACAATATTTGAAAAAGTAAATAAAATTCCATTAAGGCATACACTGCAAAACAGAAACTATTCATTTATATAAATGCCCAAAAACTTCATTTAAAGAACTGATATACATTCGATTTGAAGTATGATAAACTGATAAATCACTTAACACATGCAGTAGGCATATACAATTTAATTCTTACGAAACTGGTATCTTACAATAGTCTAAACAATTTATATTTCGGAAAAATTCGTCATAAAATTCTTATCAATAAAATTAGATTTACATGATGAGCTTTAACAAAATTAGGTTATTATTTCTATACGTCAGAAATGTTTTCTTATTCTTAGAGGGAGAAAAAACTTAATTGTAATTTATTAAAACGAATTAATATAATTAAGAATTTTGAAGTAAATAAACACTAAAAAATTCATCTGTAACAAATTAAAATATTTTCCCAAATTTAATGGTTATTAAAATTGGGGAAAATATTTTAATTCGTTAGAGATGAATTTTGTAATGTTTATTATAATCATTTATAATTTGAGTAGATAAATGTTTAATTTATCACTATTTATATCAGAATTATTAAATCTAAATCGAGTTATAAAATTATACGAACCATTTTAAATTTAAAAATACTATAAACATCCGAAAACTATATCGAGATAATTTATAGAAACATAATCAAATATATCACAATACTATACTATGAATGAGAAGGAAAAAAATCATATTTTTATGATAGAATCGATATAAATAATTTAATTATTCGCGATTAAAAAAATCTCATTTAAATATTACTTTGTAGAAAAAACTGGTCTGTAATGGCGTAATATGTTTATCATCATCCAGTAATTCAAATATTTAAAATATTTGCTATTTTCATTTTAATGAATAAAACAATAAAGCATATATAATTATTACATAAAATAAAATTGTAGTTATATATATATAATTGTTTACAGGTGCTTAATTAGATAATTTAAATTTTGAACACAGATATACAGTACATTATAACTGGATCTTTCGGTATTAAATAAAATAAATTTAAAGAATAGGCCGGTTGCCAAACAAAACTATTTTATATACAGTTCAGTATTTTATTTTTCAAAGGTGAGAAGAAAAAAAAATTATTTGTTCAGCTGCAGTTTTAAAGTCAACAAATAAGTTCTAAACTTCAGTTATGTATTTTATTTAATGCGAATTTAGTTTATACACGAAATCTGTTCGGAATGCACGAAAAAATTTTTTCTTCTTCACAATTTCTATATAAAGTTTTTATATTTTTATTGGCTATTATCTATTTTAGTTTTCTAGAGATCTAATTTAAATATTAAAAAAATGTGATTATATGGATCCATCAATCATATTTTATTATCGGTTAAAATGGAAAATTCTAATAAATTTATAAAATATTAAGAGACTTATATACAGAGCCATAAATTATAAATAAAAATTTTATTTCCATTTATACAAATTGTAAGAATGTATTTTGAAATTTTGGTAAAAACTTAATAATTTTAATCATAATTTTCTTCGACATTGATATTTATTTATACAGTGGTTAAAAGCATTTAAAAAAATATGTAACAAAAATACATAATAAATAACTCGTTACGATAAAAATATATTAAAAAATATAAAAATTTCTCGTAAAATTAATTATAATTCGTTACTATAACTACCAAAAATTGCATTGTCGAGTCGTGATGATCACACAAAATTTTTGACATGCAGATAAGTTTCTATAAATAAAATTATCTAGAATAAAACGTTAGATCTGCAAATATAACTAATTTTTATCTTATTCTATATTAAACTGATAAATATTTGATAAATTTGAGAATAGAACAAGGTCATTTTTTTACTCGAATGTACAAAAATAATGAAATGTTGGTTGAACCTGATTTGATTATTAAGTAGAGCATTAATTGTTTAATTTATTCATCTTGTTATCGATTATCAATAAATTCTATTTTTATATAAGTATATACTGTATTCTGTTTAGTGTGGCCTATATTTTGAAAAAATAAACACAAAAACAGAAAGTTTTCAGTGATAATTTTACATGAATTTATTCAAATGATACTACTAACACGAGGAAAATGAAAATTTAAACTCTTATTGCATTTTAATTAATATTTTGAACATATTCATTAATTTATTCCGCTTCTAGAATTATAAATTAGAATGAGTGGGCCTATAATTTAACACGACATATTTATTTACTGCTTACTTAAAATGTTTATTTAAATCGTGAATCGGAAAAAAACCATCTCGAAAATATAGATATTTACTAATAAAATGCATGAAGAAATAGTTTCCTAGTAATTAAACATAAAATTTCCTCTGAATGTGAAGTAAAATCTTATCTATAGTAGTTTGTTAAATAGATTTATCAATAAGGGAATTAAAAAAAAGAAAAAAACATGATGGTTATTGGAAAAACAAATTAAATTCAAGTTATTTATATTTAATTGCTTGTTTGTTTACTCCACAGTTAGAGACAGCAGTGTTGAAATTTAGTCTGTGAAATTATTTGTTTTAAAGGAAATCGGTTATTTTTATTATTTCTAGAACTTTTCCTCTCATTATTATTATTGTGGAAGTTTAATCTAAAACAAATAAAAAACAAAATTTCTTTAATCTATATCGATGATAAAGTTTCAGAAACTTAAAAACATATCATTTTTATTTTATTTTTTATTAATTTTAAATACGAATTTTGTCTTACAATGTTTAATTATTTGAAGCATATTGCAGTTAACATTATTTTTTAAATACCTGTACTAATTTGCTTTTGTCAAAAATGAGAAGAAAGCGGATAGATTAAAATTTAAAAATATTTCCTAGACACAAATCAAAACATGTAATTTAATGTTTAGAATAAACAACAGGGAAATTTTTTTTAGTGAGATAAGAAAATTTATGATGATAATACGTGATACTATTATTAATATGGAAATTTATTTTGATACTGCTTAGCCTGAATAACACAAAAACGATAAATTTTTTTCCATTAATTTAAATTCGATTTCATCTTTATATTTTTATGATAATGCAAATTAAGCAGCTCTATAGAATAACAAATATTAGTTAAACAATGTATGAATGAACGCTTTGTCTTCAATTGATATCTTGTTGGATGATTTGGTTTCATTTTAAGGCAATAATCTATAATGAATATGAGATAATTTTCTAAAATATCTATATAATGTGTTATTTATGACTTCTATGCTACTCATAAACTGCGCCTTTGGATGCGATTAGATTTCGATATCCTCATGACATCTAATTTCCTTAACTGAATATATTATTCAGATATGTTTGATGGTATTCTAACAGGTTTCATATTTTGTTTGGCATTCATTTCCATTTACTTGACCAGAATTGGTTAATTCGTACTCCATGTACATCGTTTATTTTCCAAGTTTTAATCCTGAAAGTGAATTTTATATAACTGTTATTATTATTTTTCCTCTAAATTATTAAAAATGTTACTTTTTAAATAATATGAATAATTTTTTTTATTGAGACTGAAAACTTTATTATTTTAATTCTGCATTATTTCCACTTTCGCAAGTACAGTAGGGGAAGGAGGGGGAATTCCGATCAGCGGGTAATGCCGATCATGTGAATTTTTCAGTTGCTGCTGTTATTTAAAAGTTGTGAAAAATATTACCCCCTATGGGGAGAATAAAAACCTCATACAAGTTAAGAATGATCCATTCTAGTTAGTTGTTTTTGTATTATTCAGCTTTTATCTTTCAATGAAGTTTCGTTGTATTTTCCTGTGTGTGTTCAACTAAAGATAAGTTATAATTTGTATCTATTAATGATTTAATTAATTATATCATAGAAAGGAACAGATTGTCTGCTTTATAAAAGTTTAGTTCATATGATATGATTGAGATCAAATTTGCATGCCGGGAAGAAACATAAAAACGGATGACAGTGGGGAAATAACGATCAGCTTGTCCATTTGATCACCATTTTCTGCTTTATCATAAATTTTGTTTGGGTTTATTTTATATTGTGTTCATCGAATTTGAGCATTATTTATTTATTTATTACATATTATTATTGTCGTTATTATAAACATAGTACTATATTGTATTTGTTCTTGAACTGCAGATGGCGAGCTATAGAAAGAGAACAACAAATAAAGGAAGCTGCAATCCTGAAGCTTTGAGTGCTGTCATTAGAGCCATAAAAATGATGGAAAAACAATTCATAAAGTGTGACTATCATTTGGCATTCCCTTCTCAACGCTGCATGACAGATTGAGGACTGGGAATACTTAAAATGCAGTTTGGTAGGAAAACATTATTTTCTAAAGAACAGGAGAAAGAAATTGCAGATCATTGCATTGTTAGCTAAGATTTTTTTCGGATAACCTACACAGCTCTCAGACGATTTGCTGTTGACTATGCTGAAAAGCTAAATTTAAATCATCATTTCTTCAGACCAAACTTGCAACTTGCATGAAAAGATTGGATTTCAGGATATGTTAGACGGAATCCAGATGTAGCGGATGGAAATTAGCAATTGATTATGTGTGTGATCTTCATAAGTAATGAATATGAAAGCAGTTAAGATCGCCATTACCCTACTACCTGATCGGTATTTCTCACTTGGTTGTGATATTCCGATCAGCATCACTTTTCCAGTTTATGGCTTCTGTTCTTGTTACTATATTATTTCCTAATATGATTATAATATATTTATTTTGTATTAAAGGTCTTAATAAAACAAATATGGTTTTACATTTATATAATAAAATTTCTTTGATTTATAGCCATTTGCACTTAGATGATC
>WUQG02402963.1:0-17283 GCA_011317285.2 Androctonus mauritanicus | reverse complement strand
TATAGCACATTTTGTCCTAATAAGGGCCCCGAAGAATTCTAGTGCCTAGGGCCTCGTATGTACTTAATCCGGCACTGTTCACAGTTAACAAGACGATTAACATAAGTAATACAAGATATTTTTATATGTAATTCTTATTGATTATTACGATATAATAAATTCTTGCTAATAATTATATGAATATTTGAATCAATAATGAAAACTATTCTGAATTTCTTTAATATACTAAGAATTCAGGATATAATGCTAATTTTGATTCTTTATGAAAATCATAAAAGATTTTTTCAATGATGTACAGTATTTGCAACTGCAAATTTGTTGTTATTGTATATTAACAATTTGATATGTTTCTATATTTCGTTATAATTCATTCAAATATTATTATAATTCAACTGCAATAATCATAAAATATTTTCATCATAATTGCTTGGAAGCATATTCTTTTATGATGAAAACTGATATGAACATAATGTTATAATATGCTACTGCAAATGTAAATGCTAATTCTCTCTTTTGTCTTTGAAACTTTACTACATACTACTCACATTCTAAATCGGGATTTACTTTCTTTTTTCTCTCCTGAAAATCGTTCTCCTTCCCATTTATTCCCTCTAAACTACCTAAACCATTGAATACAGGCTGATTCTTCAGTTTTTATATTGCTCTGGTCTCTACTGATGAGATTTACTAATTAAAGAAATTTTTGGTTACCTTAACCTCATTTATGATGCTTAAATAATTAGTTTCTGTCGTCATCTACTTAACGTATTTATTTTAATCTTTTTTTTTTTATTTTAATGGTGATCTGAGGGCTTATCATTTTATCCATATAAATGGTGAATAAACTATCGCGTGCTTAAGTGCTAAACCAAATTCCTTTTTTAGTTTAGCTTTAGAAAGAAAAGTAGATTAAAAAAGAAAAAAGAATTTAGTCACTTAAAATCACAATGCTATTGCCACAATGTTTAGCTCATAATTGCAATTCACAGTTACAAAGACTTATAAGATCAAAATGCTATTATCTCACTTCGCCTTAATGTGTGAACTCCAATAATAATTGATGGAATAATAAACAGATTTTCATGGAATTTGGTATTATCAAAGATAATCTTGATGCCGCATTATTTAATTTTCTATCTTCAGCCAATTAAAAATGAAGGACGTTAAAACTTCTTAAAATACTCTCTTAATATGTTCTAAGTATTTATTGGATTTTTATGAAATTTAACTAGATATTCAAATCGTTAAAGATGATCTCAATAACATATAAATTAGTCCTTGATCTTCAAGTATTTAAAAATGGTAGATGTTCAAACTTCAAAGATTTTTCTCTAATAACTTTTAAAATCATTTGATTTTTAATATCCTGGCTACTTTGCTAAATTTTAAAAAAATAGTATTGTAGCCAGAATATTGATATCAAATTTTATATGAGTTTTTAAATAAATTAAATTTGCTTTTTATATTTCTGATAAACATTAATAAGTTTGAATTTTAAGTAGAAGTTAAGTAGGTGGCTATTTAAATCTATCTAAATTAATTAAATAGAGTACTTTAAAATTAAATTTGAATACAAATTTTTCTATTTTATCGTTTTGCTGATTTTTTAATCAAATTTTAAATTGAATAGTGCTTTTATATGAAAAATGAAAAGTGAAAAATTATGGAAATTGAAAGATAAATTGATATAAATTCAAAATTATTCATATTACAAAAATATTAAACCATATAAAGTTATATATTAAATTTTTATCAGTTTTAGTTCGTGAATAAAAATTTAAAACATTAATAGTTTTAATTTATTTTCTAAAATGCATTGTTAACATGTTCATAATGCTTAATATTCTTCTTTCTGATAAAAAATTAAATGAACTAGATTTTAATTAAACTTAAATCGATCAATTTATTGATGATAATTATAGAATACTTAAGACGATTCGTATAAAGCATTTCATTTTGAAATTTCGACAAATTAAAATCAGTTAGAATTTCAGAATTATTCTACTTTTTATTAAAATAAAACCGTAAATACAAAATGAAATTTAATTTTATACATATTGTGAATAATACAAAATAAAACACAATAATATCCACATTTTATTGAAAGGTATTTTTAAATATATACTGAGAAATTTCGTTGATAAACATAAAATTTTTTATTATAATGATATTATATTATCTCAAAATCAAAATATAACGCTTAAATAAAATTCATTTAATTTTTAATATAAAGATGAATACTTATAAATTTAACTAAAATTAATAAAATTATTTTATATAAAATTATTTGAAAATCTTAAATAAGATAAAAATCCGAATTTCTGTACTTTAAAAAATAAAAAGTAGTTTTCTCTTGAGATTTTACCACCAAAAATTTTCATTTTTATCAGATTAATTTATTCTGAAAGTTTTTCTAACTTTATTAGATAGTTTTGTTAAAATTTTTTAAAACAATTTAAAAACTATTGCATGTAATCCCTTACTCCTGGGAATTAAAAAGTTTAAAAATGTTAAAAGATAAAAGCTGTTTTATAAAAAAATTATATTTCTGTATTTAAAACAAAAAATATTCTACTTTTTTTAACTAAAATTACAGTTTAAGTATTTAAAATTTAATTCTTTCACAGTCTCTCTGTTAAAGATTATTGTTTATTTTTTTTTGTTAATTTATTATTTTTGATGATATTTTATAAAATTTATTAATTTTAATTAAATTCCATTCATTGACAAAAATAAACAAATTATTTATTGTACAGACAGCTTATATTATTCAGAAAAATTACAGGAAATGTAATATTTACGTATATAAAGATAAATATTTCAAACATAGAATAATACAAAAATTAATTACTTTCATTTTCTTTTCTATTGGAATTATCTCTTATTAATTTTATCATTCACAATATTTATTGTTTTTATTAAAATGTTAATTTTTGTCTCACCACTACAATATTATTTGCTTCATTGGCAATTGAAACAGTAAAATTTAATTCTTACTTAAGCTGCTTTCAATTTGTTTCGAGCTATAAAATTTTCTGTGAGACTTTACTGGCTTTGAAAAGTTGCAGTACTTTCTGATTAAAAATGAGTGAAAAACAGAAATGTATAAGAAAAACTATCGGTTAGAATTAAATTTGATTATCAAAGATTACATCTAACCGACAAATTAAAAATTAAATTTGAAAGTTTTGTTTAAATTAATGAATTAAATAAAATTTGAAACTAAGTTTAGTAATAACAAAATATTAAATTTTTTTTTATATTTAAATAAAAAGAAAATAATAAGGAATTAAAGATTAACAAATTGTAATTATAAAGAATTTTAAGTTGATCTAGATTCTAGAAGAGGGATTAATCAAATTAAACTGAAGAGATTATCTTTTTTTTATATGCATGTTTAAATTATAAATTCTGAACAATCATTTAAAATTTATTTTAAAGATTAAATCTCATTCGAAATTCTTTTTAGTTTTATTTTCAACTGATTGTCGATTGAACTGATTCTACAAAAGCTCCGTGCTTCCCTAAACTTAGATTCTTTCAACTAAATCAACACCACTATCATTGAATATAAATATTAATATGAAGATGAGATTCAATTTTTTTCTAAAAACTATTTTCCACCTGATTAATATGGAATGAAATATAAGGCAAAATAAAAAATAAGAAGAAATTTCTTGCAACACGTAATGCCAGAAAGATTGATTAGATCATAAAATAGAAACATTTGCAAGATATTTTATTAAAATGAAGAAATCTACATATGATTACTGAAAAAATTGGTATAAAATATTTCAAGTGAAGGAATTGATACCATTACGTGAGTTACAAACTAATGCCTTATTCTGCTCTAAAAATGTAAACGAGAATTACAGTATCACACAATGAAAATAAAGTTTCAAATTTTAAAAAAGTTAAGAAAAATCACAAAATGAAACAGATATCTTATTGCTAGTAATATAACGGTTTCTTGGGGAATCCGAACTTTTCGCCTTTTTAGGTATTAAAACAAGAATTACTTTTAACTAGTAAAACTATCATAATTCAGTAAGATGATAACAAAATATCTTATTAAATGAATAGCAAAATTTTAAAAAGTCCAATTAATAATTGAATATTAAAAGATACATAATAATTACGAAAAATAGAATCTCATACTTTTCGATACAATAAATAAAATTTCACATTACTTATTCATTTAAAAAGAAAAATTATTTTAAATTTATATAATTGAATTTATTAGTATTTAGCATTTCCGTGGAATTTTCAGTTCATTCATTATTTTTATTTTTAAATTTATAAATAATTAAGCAAAGTAATTAAATAAATATTTTATTCTTTCACAATTCATAAATATTGTATTTGACACAAGATATCTATGAATTAACTGAGAATTAAAATACAATAATATGGATAAATGTACTACTATGAACTAAATAATTCTTAATTAAAAGTTAGAAAAATCAGTATAATACGTTCACAAATTGTATTGAGTGTTATTCAATGCATTCAAATTATAAATTATGCAATCCATCTAGCTTTTAAATATATAAATACATTCATTTAATTTTAAAATTTTAAATTCAAGATGCACAGCTTTCGAAAAGAAACATGTTAACTCTTTTATCGTTATCTATTAGTAATTAATATAATTTAACTAATATTTTATAAAGAAAAATATATTATGTAAATATTTTTCAATATAATTAACTGTAATAGGTAAAAATATATTTTTTGGTTACATCTTCACATCACTCTTTAAACATAAAATATCATATTTTGCTATCATTTAATGGTCTAAAATAATATTTAATATTAGAAATAATGAAAACAATCTTCTTCACTTTTGATTTTCACAATGTATTCAATATAATAATAATTATTATTGTTATTTAGCAATTAAGGAATTCCCTAAACATGAAGAAACAATAAGAAAAAAAGTAAAAGCATAGCAAATAAATTATTATTAATTTATATTGTTTTGAGTTCTCCTCAAATGTCTTCACTAACATGGTGAACTTTTTTATCAATAGATTATTGAAATATTATAAAAAATATTACTAAAGTTCATGCATTAAATAGTTGAAAACTATTTAATAAATGAACTAAAGTATTCCATTATAATTTACTATAATGTTTTCAATATATAAAAAGATATAATGCAAACATTTTTCAAAGAACTATGAGATTCATTAAATTCATTTAATTATCTTTTCTCTAAGGATATATAAATTTAAATCTTTAAAAGTTTTATTCTTATTAATGCAAATAAGTTTCCTTAATTTTCATTAGGTATATACACTACAATTAATTGAAATTCAATTATATTTTCTATAAGAGAAATAATGACACCTATTTTTCTATAGGGATTCATAAATTTACATATCATTAAGGATAGTCATTATTCGAATGAGAGAAAACCAATTTAAAGTATCTTATCATTCATATCGTCTTTCCACTTCAGATTTTATAATCTGGTATAAATAATAATAATAATTTTATTATTAGTTATTACAAAATATTTTAATTCTATTTATTATTATTTTTTATTATATCTTTATAAATAATATTTTATCTATTGAAGATATGTATATAAATGAAGAGATTAACATGCTGTTAGATATTGATAAATATTTAAAAGTTTTAATTTTTTTTTTTATAAATTATGATAAGTTCAATTTCATGAATTATTATGCAATTAAATTGGATTTATTGATGCTCCAACATTTATAAGATAGTTTCATACTTAAATATTGAAACTTTCAATTAAATCATTAAATCAACTTTTTGAAACAATTAATATTTTGTAATAAATGAAGAAACGATGCAAGTTCATTAATAGTTTTTCTAAATTGGATAGTTTAATAGGTTTTTCAGTTGATATATTAGTTATAGATAAAACAACAAATTCGGAAAAGAATTAATCGTTTTCTTTCTTAACATATCCTTTATTTTGGAATTAGCAAATTTAAGAGATTAAATATATATCATTAAAAATAATCTTCAATGCAATTTAATTTACACATCAGTTTATATAAATAATAAACTACGTATATTATATTTCAAAAACTATAGGAGAAATGTACGCCATATACTCCATATATTATACCTGTACGCCATATATTATACCTATTTAACGCTTAGCACCATCTATTGTCAATGATATAAGATAAAAATGAAATGCATCATCCTGCATCATTGAATGCTAAATGATTAAATGATGCAGCATCGAGAGGACTTTTAGTAGAAGAAATCACTACCAAATTTCATGAAAATCTACTAATTAATTCACAAATTACTAATGAGGTAAGTACAACGTGGTAGCGTGGTGATCTTATATGCCTCCTTTTCCTTCGGAAAGTAAATTAAAAATGCTTTGATTATTATCTTCAATGTGAATATAAATGTACAGTATATATATATATTTGCTAATCTGAAATCACTTTCCAATTTCTATCTACTTTCTATATTTTAATGAAACTAAACCGGTAAATCAAAAGTTGATTAAAAAATCAATTGTATGGAATAAAACTTTTTCAATTGAGTTTATACAGTACAGTAAAAAGTCATTTATATAGCACTGTTAATACGGATATTGCTTTATTTGGACAAAAATTGAAACGAACAAGAGTGTAATTAAACAAATATTTGATTTCAAATTTCCATAATCTATTAGTAATTACTATTATATTTTTGATATGCATTTCAAAATGCATTGTAAAAACGATAATTTGTATTCTTTTATATAAATAAATACTATCTTTGTTTGAATCAAAATTTCATAATGATTAAAATTGTTAAAAATGATTTAGAACAGTATTTTATTGCAAATATTGTGTATATTTTAGTTATTATTATTATTTTTCTGATCAAACTGCATCTGATGATTTCACTTTACTAATCCGAATATCGTTAATCCGGTTGATCAAAACCGCTATTTGCCTCAATTTTATTATAAATTTTATATAATAGTGCAATAAATTATTGATATTAAATAAAATGCTATTAATGCAGATTAAGAGGGGATTATACTGTCTATTGTACAATAAATATTTCAGTAAAGTAAAATTTGTCTAATTATTTTCAAAATTTAAATCAAATTATCACAAAGCAAAAAGTATGTTGTTTAATAATTTTTACTTAATTTTGATCAATTTTATAACGAAATATTTAATTATAAAAATATTATATATGCTATAAATAAAATAATGTTCTACTTTTTATTCCTTATTCCATTTATAACTTAAATAAATATAACAACATTTATTAAAATAAATGAAATTACAAAATAAGAAAATTAAATAGAAATTAAGTACAGATTATATATGTATTTAAATTATATTCATTAAAAGAATTTTTAAGAAATTAAATTATATACTATGTAATAATAATTCTAAAGAACAGTTTTTTAAAAAATCATTAAATAAATGTAAAGTTTAAAATATAAACCAATTATTAGAATTCCAAATTTTTAATAATTTTACTCGATAAATTAATAAGTTTATCGTGCAGTTACTAAGTTTTATCAACTTGGTAACTGTACGTATATAATATTTTTTAAAACAAGATGCTGTATATTATTTATCTTCGAATATATATGATAATTAATAACATATTACAAAAGTCGTTTTCTTGTTTTTTTAAGCATTAGTACATAAAAAAATTTAAATTGATTGAGGAAGAAACTTGACTGTTCCGTAATCCGATAAGTATGTTTATCATCATATTTTGAAAAGTAGAACAGGAATTCCTAATTGTGGACACTAACTATATTAATGTCTTTTAGTTGTCAACATGAATCTTTATCAAGAAGAGTCTTCTTCGTCTCAGATACGCTTTAGTTACGCATTGAAAATAATTTATAATAATATATACTAGTTTTTATATATACTATAGATAAATAAATTGGACAATTTTTTCACATAATTTTCAGTGACAACCTCATTAGAAACAACCTTTAGAATTATTTATAAACTTAGAAACATTTATTTAAAAAAATATTAAAAAAAAAAAAAAAAGCTAAAGTTTGTAAACTGATAAATTACGTTATGTAAATTTACTTTTAAGTTAATAATGACATGGTCTAATACACATAATAATTTTATTTATCATCTTGTAGTTAAATATTTCACTTCTGGAGCTTCTTTCAAATAATAAATGATATATATTTTTCTTTAATACAGTAAATGGAATGTGATATTATTTCATTTTATTTATAAAAATTCTAATTTTAATTCTTTATTTTTGCAATTATAATATGAAAAAATAAATTATGAATTTAAATTATTATTTACTCTAAATTATATAGTATACAATTATTGGAAAATATATCAAGCATTTTGTAACTTTCTGAATAATTGTTTTTTTTTTTATAATAAAATTAAAAATTAAAATATTAAAAAATTAAATTACATACAGCAATACAGCAATGATCGCCATTTATGCATTCTTATAAATTAGACATTTTTGATTTAACTAACAGTATAAATTCTAAAACAATGCGTTATATATATATATATATATATATATATATATATATATATATTTTCAGAGTTTATTTATAAAGAATTTTTATCAATGGATGAATCTCCGTCCTCATTGAACATTTAAATACGTCTATTTTACAACAAAATTCATATATAAAAACTGTTTTATATATAATCTACTTTGATATTAATTTATTTTATAATCAAATTTATCTTTATAGCTACATGTGAATTTATGCATTCGAGAGAAACGCATTTTATATTTATTTCTATGAAATAATTGTTTTAATTTATACGAATTTCATTATTGAACTACAACATTTCCCATAATTCGTAACTTCACTGTAATTTATTTAGTTGACTGAATTTTTAATATTTGAATACGTTATAAATTAAAATATTAAAAGAATACTGAATTGTTTTGAAACTGTCA
Source organism: Androctonus mauritanicus (assembly GCA_011317285.2). Classification (NCBI taxonomy): domain Eukaryota; kingdom Metazoa; phylum Arthropoda; class Arachnida; order Scorpiones; family Buthidae; genus Androctonus; species Androctonus mauritanicus. The sequence goes on along the minus strand of WUQG02402963.1, from coordinate 8,364 downwards.
CAAATACACTACTTTGTTGAATAATCAATAAAATAAAAAGAATCTCAGAATTTAGTAAATAAATATTCATATGTCTATTCAATTCTTCTAAAATTAAAAATAAATATAGCAGTTCAAGATGATTTCTAAGTTTAAAATTTTAAAATTTGAATATTTTAAAATTATATTTTAAGTTGTATAGAATTAAGTATACTGTAAGCTATATTGAACTCAATTCTACATAAAATATAATTTAAAATTTTTAAATTTTAATCTTAAATGTTATCTTGAACTGCTATATTTATTTTTAATTTTAGAAGAATTGAATATAGAATATTTATTTACCAAATTCTCAGTTTCTTTTTATTTACTTTTGTTTTATTCATTAACCTGTAATGTACTATGCCAGTTTCAAAGCAATTCAAGTATTTTTTCCATATTTTCTTGCTATCACATATTTTTATATTTAATAGAAATCTCATAATTTAAGACCATTTTTCGCAAATACGAAGTTAAATATTAAAGATTTCTTTCGTTGTTGGCAAAAATTAATGATTCACTTCCAAAATTATTAATGCTTATTTCTTTTATAATTAAAAATTAAGCACTTAATAATATTACCATAATAAGTCTTTAATCCTTTCTCTACTACATAGCATGAATTATATATAAAAATATTTTATTTTTTATTATTGAAATTTGATTTTGTACTGAAATATTCAGTAATACGGTATAAATTTCAATTAAGTTTTTATATTTCATTCAAAATGAATGAAGTTAAAAAAAACTACGATAGTTTTATATCTTCTCTGTAAATAATATTGGGATTATTTTCATTTGTATAATTCTTTGAAGCTATTTTATCATATAAAATTATATACAAATAATCAGCTTTAATAAAAAATTTCCTTTTCTTGTGCTTAATATATGTAATAAGATCATCTAAGATTATCTTTAGTAGAGTTTGATTATACTAATTATGTAATGATAGTGATATTTATATTAACTATTAATGCATCAATTTTTATTTATCGTTTCCTTCTTTATGCTTGCTGTCATGTGATAAAATTTTTCTCTAATTTATAAATAATAAGAAAATATTCTATATACAGTATAAGTCAAATTTGAAAATTATAAGAATATTTCAATTATCTCTCTTGAATTTTGATTTTTTTTGTATAATAAATTCAATAATTCGAATAGTAACAGTGAAAGTTTCTTATAAAAAAGATGAAAGTATCTTTTCAGTAATCTTTAAAAGATTACTGATTGATGTTATAAAAATATTCAGTAAATAGATTTGATAAAAAAATTTCTATAAATACAAAAATACATGTACTCTTATTAATGGATTTATATTCAATTATATATAATTAAATATAAATCCATTTTTAATTATGAAAGTTAATTATTGAATCATAAAAAAGCAATCATTGAACAAATCTTCAGTTTATTTTCGTTTCATTAATTATTAGCCAAAAAAAAGCCATTACTCTAAACTGAATATTTATATTGAATATTAATCATATATCCTACTAATCTTTAATAATTTCATTCCAAATTATTATTAAATTGTTTAAAAATTAATCATGTTTTATTTTAAAATATTCTAATCATAATTTGCTTATATATTTATTTATATAAAATAGTTCTAATTTCTACTTATCTAATTTCTTTTGAAAACTGTTTGATAATTAAGCTTTTTTCATATATTTTATTGGAATATCATTTATAATTTTGAATTTATTTTATTTCGAATATGTTTTTGTTTGACACAAATTATATTACTATTCGAAATAATTATAGTATAATATTAATTACATTATGATATATTAGGAGTCTCTTCGCAAAATTTGCAATGATTATACCGCCGTATCGGTCTAACAATGAATGATGTCATAAATACACATCAATGATGACGTCATAATGATCTAAGAAATGGTTATGTTAAAACACGCGACAGATGAGTAACATATCAAAAATGGCTAGAATAACATTTGATGCGTTCATAATTACATAACAATATTCAACTTTTTAGTAGCGTCATTAATTGTTTCGTGTTGCTAGCAACCTCTATTGTTATGTCACTATCATGTTGTCATTGCTAAGCGTTTATGATATCATTGATTGTTACGTCTACGTTGGTATGCCTTCACTCAATATTATGAATATAGCGTAATAATTAAAATTATTCTTGTCATATTTGATATAATTCAAAGAATTTTAATTAAAATCTGTTTTCTTCTTTTGAAAGTTAATATATTTATTTTGAAAAATATGCTTCCAAGATAATTTTAGAAAATTACGATTGTATTGAATTAGTAGCATCTAAAATTTACCTATGCAATAGTAAAGAATATATTTTACATTTACATTTCTGCTGAATTTTTGAAAGCTAGTCTTGATAACTTTATGCAGTCATAAATAACTAGTGAATATTCTTTGCCTATGATTGTTGTGATTCTTATCACAAGAATATTTAATAGAACTCCATTATCCTAAAACAATCTTAACAGTTATTGTATTTTTATGGGACCAAATACATAACTTTATATTATCACTTTTGGAATGTTACACTGAAAATTAGCAAAATCTTATACGCAGATTATTATATAATAGTATTTTTATATAAATTTATATATAAAAAATTAATAGAAAACATTGTTTCATTTAAATTTTATCAATTATATGTAGATTTTACTTTTTCAACATTTATTTGAAATTAAAATTAAAAAAAAAAAAATAGAATTTTTATACTGAAATATATTAAATAAAATTCATTAACAAATCCAAAATATATACTTTTATAATTTATATATTTACTACATATAAAACTGCTTTGAAAATAATTAAGATATTTAAATATATTAATTTAATAAAACTATTAACCATGTTAATAATTTTAAAAAATTTCACAAATTTTATTGTTCCTAAATATTCACAAACATTTTTCTAAACTTAAAAGACAAACAATATTAATAAAACTCGTTCTGTAGAAGAAGAAAGGAATATTTTGCCATGAAATCAGAATTACAAACAAAAAGTTTTCTTGAATCGTTTTCGACTTGATTTTATTGCTATTTTGCTGTAACTCCGGTTGTTTATGAATTATAAATGAAATGATGCAAAGAAATACAAAAGAAAAAAAGTAATAATATTAACAAACTTTATGTCTGAGAAAACTTTTATCTTAAAATTTCAGACATTTGCAAATAAGAACTGACAAAAAAAAAAAAGAAAAATACTACAATAAAGGCCATAGCTTTGTTGCTTGATTGAAATGAATCGGAAATTTAAAACAAAAGTCGTGAAGAGTAGATTGATTATGGATGCAGTTATTTATTAGGGTGAAACAAGGCAACCTTTTACTTTTTAATTAGATTTGCAGCTGCATTAAATATAGGCATATACTAATTTTAAAATATTGATAAAAAATTCAGCATGATATCGAATTTAAAATTGTTAGTTCCAGAATATTGGATTTTTTAAAATTTTATATGGTATTTTTTTCTAATAGAAAAAACAAGCAAGATAAAACCAAATTTGATATACGTTGTAATTTACTATAATATATTAAAAGAATTCCATATTAAAATGATCTTTATATTAAAATTTATATTGCAGTATCTTTAGAAGATTTACAATACGGAACTTTAGATTCATTTTCAAATTTATTATTAAAAAATTTATTCGTATTTTATATAATTAAAATGATTATTCCATTAAATAAACGGAGAAAAGAAAATTTCGATATTGTTAGAAAATAAAATTTAATCTAATGTTATAAAATACAGAATATAACAAAATAGAATCCGCTTACCAAACTTTATAAAATAGAGTTATATTCAGTGATGATAAAAGACTATTTTTTTTTTTTTTTGGATTATTTATTATTTTTATCATTATTCTCAGAAAATATTGTCTGTAATTCTGTATCGAGAATAATTCTTCTTTAGTAAAGTGGAGCAATAGCGATACTGGACAAGACACTGCTAAAACTACATGAATTGAGAGAAACAAAATTTACTCGGTGACATCTAATAGCGAGGGAGTAATTTTCACCAAATTGAATTCTAGAGATGCCTTATTTCTGATATATTTCAGTAGGATTTTATAATAAAATTTAATAAATAATCTAGTCTAATAAAAATTAATATTTAATAAGAATTATAAAATCTCATCCAAGAAATTTTAATAATTACGTATTCAGTATAAAGAAATTCATGTAATTTGTCATTTTGTTACAAATAAATATTTCAATGAGAATGGCACACTGAGGCATTAAAAACTGAATTATATAAGAGTAACGATACTATTCTTAACAACATTCCGTACGACTGTCATATGATATTTTTTAAAATATTTTTTTTCTTTCGAAGTTATTAATTGCTGTTATACTAGCTTCAGATCGTTATTGATTTCAGTTATTTTCAAGGACCCGAAAAAAAGAATACCTTAGAAATACCTAACGAATAATTTTTTGTTTTGAGGGATAAGCCAGTATATTATAATTAAAATAGACGTTTAATGATTAACCATGTCTTTTTGTATATTTTTATCTATACGATTTAATAAATATGTAATCAATTTAAAATATTTATTATCAATATAATAGTTTATTTCATTAAATTTTTTTATTTGCATAAAAGTCATTCCATATGTGCCGAAGAAGACCTTGTCATGAAACGTTTATCATTCTATAATGATTCAATAAAATTATGAATTTAATGGACACATTAAAGCAACGAAGTCGTTCATACTAACTGAATATTATTCATTTATTTACAATTTAAACCAGAAATTTATAAATATCTGAAAAATATATTTACATTGTTTTTAATCAATAGACATAAACTAAAAATAATAGGAATAATAATATACTAATCACTGTTTGGTCCCAAAAGTCAAAACAAAATCAGAGCCAGCCTTCTCGTTTGAAATTTTCAATTTTTTTCTTTTGCAATAGTTTGCAGTTCGTTAGTAACTTTTGTAATTTTAATATTTTCGTTCGCATCTCTTCTGTCTAAACCCAGGAGTCAACATACTGGTCTGACTTTACATAGTTCTTTGTGATTTTATTCGTCATTAGTCTATTATAATATACCTATCTATATCTCGATACAGTACTTAATCAAGATATTATAAATAAAAAATTATAAATATTTTACGTTTTACAAAATATCAATCTATATTTATTAAATTTGTTATTTAATATAATTTAAAATCAAGATAAATAAAATAGTATTGAAGTTTTATGATTATTATCTCTAAACAAGCATCAATGATTTAGTTACTTGTTATTTTTATATTGTTTCAAAATCGAAAAAGAGCAAACAAATATTCAATTCTCAGTCAAACTTTTAAGATAAAATATAAATATTACTCAGAAAGATTTATAGAAAGTAATAATACTCATTATCAAATCAGCATAATAATTTTAATACTTTTATTCTTTTTAAAGATAAGTCAAAAGTGGGTGCCATAAAAATTGAAAATTTAAAATTTTCATTGTTCTTTATACAAATAAGCATTATACCAATAATTTTTGCATGTTTGATGAATGCAGATATGTCATTTTATTTTTATTCCGTTATCTTCTATTTGTTTTTTTCCCCCCAATTGTTTCTATAAGTTAAAAATTACTGAATACTTCTTTATCTGAAGATGTTCAAATAAAGTTTAATCTATACCGTTAAGAATAAAAACTGCAGCAAAAAATCTGAACGAAGAAGAATTTAGCAATATAAAATAGTTCTCTTTAACTTATTTTAAAATGCATTGCACCGTCAGTGCAGCTTCACTGCAGTTACGCGAATATTTGTAAAAAAGCTTCCGAGAGATACACATTTTCTGGGAGACATATAGAAAATATTTGCATATGAATTATTTTTAACACAAAACTTGTCAAAAAATAATTTATAAGCAAATGTTTTGAATGAATTTGGACTAAAATGATAACTGGGAAAATATTCTTTAGTAAATAATTTTCTTAATTAAAGGTAAAGGTGATTAATTAACTTTAAAATTTGTTAACAATTTATAAAATATTGAAAAGAAAAAATTTCAAAATTGAAATTTTTTTCTTTCCAATACTTCCTCGATTTCTTCGATTTTGTTTTGGCTCTCAAGGACAGTCAGATCAAAGAATATATTAAAAGATCAAAGAATATATCAAGATAAGATCAAAGAATATATTAAAAGTGCAAAATATATTAACACTATACTAACAACTGCAAAAAAGAAAAAATTCAAGATTAGAAATTGGATATCAACTTCACACCGGTATTCTTTATTACAGAAGATACATAAATATTAATTAATTTTGAATAACCTGCCTGATCTTGTACAAGAAGCTCTCCTTCATTTTTAATTCAAGTTATTCAAGCAATTTAAATTTCTAAGTGCTCCTGTTACGAATTGTTAATATTCAAAATTTTAAAATTTCTGCATATTGAAATTATTTGTCCCACATGAAATATATTATACACATTTCAAAAATTTATTAGAAAGTGGCTTAAACACAATTATCATCAATAAAAGTTTTACTTCATTTTTTATATCTTTACATTGCTATATTAAGATGTTAAATAAAAATTCTTGTTTATTTTTGAGTAATTTAAAAAAAAAATATTTTAAATTATTTTAACTTAGCTATATTTTTCTCTTACTACTCATTGCGAAATACTTTCGAATGCATAATATAGTACCCGCCGTCAACAAAGAAATGAAACAAAAAATAATAATTGATAGAATATTAAAAACGTTTATTTTATTTTTTAAGATAAAATAATCTGAATAATAAATTGCAAAATTACCTAGATAGCTATTGACTAAAAGTTTAGATGCAAAGGCATTAATAATTAATTAGGAATCCAAATTTAACATCCAATATTCCCTGACGAGAACAACACATTTCACATGATACTTAACGAACCAGAACAAATTTCAGATTATTATAAAATAAATAGATTCAAAACTTTTATCCTAATATGTACCCTCGACAAAATTATCTATGACATTAATTTTACTTAAAGAATAGATATTAAAACTCTCAAGAAGACTTGTAAGCAATTAAATCCGTTAAATTTCTGATATCCAACTTGAAATCCCGATATCAACTCCTCTAGTTATTACTATGGGGAGACCATCGCTACTAGAGAGTTACTTAACACTTCAGCGGATTTCTTCCAGCTGAATTACTGTGGAAATAACTTGGGAAGAGAATATCAAAAATGCTTGAAAATTTAAATATAATTTCTTGAAAATTTATGGTAGAAATTAATGAAAATAATATTTTTTATATTTATTTATTTTTCATTTTCTCTTATAACATAACTTGTGGAAAAAAATATATAAATTAATACTGTCACATGGGCATCTTTATGCATACTAAATTTTTAGATTTTAATCACGATCTTAGTCGTTTTTATGAAAATTAAATACTGTAAGATTACATTAAAGAAATTATTTAATTTTCTTAATATACCATAAATTCTCATGTTAATATTTTAGAGTTGTTTCCTTTCTTATTATCTCTAAACATTCTTTGAATTCTATTCACCGACTCTAAAAATAAACTGACTTTGATGTCATGCATCACGTTAATTTCGGTAATTATTGAAGTTGAAAGCAAACGTGAAAATTATAATAAATATTGTTTATATAAGAAGTAAAATAAGCAATGCACGAGTAATATTGTTTGTATTACATAAATTTTATAGGTATTATATAATTAATTTTAGGCATATTTTATTAATATTTGATTACAATTTTAATAATATTAAATGTAAAATATATATTATTTGTATCGATTAATACATTTGAATTTAGATCTTATTAATTAAATCTACTTTATGATAATACATCAATAATTAAAGAATATAATACAAATAATTATTTTTTATTATTTTGATATTGTTACTCCAATCTTCAAATGTTTTTTTTTTATTTTGATTAATTTTATTTTTGCAAATTCATACATAAGTTTTAACTAATCTTGTAGCAATATCTTGTTAGCTATAATATATTCATTTGATAAATCGCATTAAAACTTTTATATTTAATATATAACTTATTTTAAATTAATTTCTGCCTAACTCTTCTTGACTTGAGTGAAGTTAACCTTCATTTTTGAATTTTTAACTATTTTTTTGCAATCGTTTGCACATCATTAGTACCTTTTGAATTTTTAATATTATTGTTTGTGCCCCATCGTTTAGCTCCAGAGCCAAAACAAAATCGTGGGTCAGTCTCCCAGTTTGGAATTTTCAAATTTTTCCTTTTTGCAGTGATTTGTATGTACAGCTCAGGCCAAAAAGGTTGTCACCTCACCGGATACGTTCGGCTTCCTTACAATACTCGGCTTCAGCATGCATTAGTTTCCTC
>WUQG02402952.1:0-17285 GCA_011317285.2 Androctonus mauritanicus | reverse complement strand
AGCGTGCGATTTCGAAGTTTTGATTTTGCTTATGATGAACTTTTTTGATAGATTATTTAAAATCTGTACTAAAAAATTATTATAATTATTATTTTTTCGTTATTTTAAACATTATTTTAGTTAATTTTTAATCTACTTTAGTTAAATATAATTAGCATTTATCGATCATTAGCGAATGGATTAAAACATTTTTTAATTAATAATAATGGAAAAAATAAATATATTTTTCATCTAAATATGAATCCTAGGTAAGATTCTTGATTGATTGTCGAGTTTTTCCGTCTTGTCGTATCGGGCAGCGCGACGTCGCCTATCTGATTACGGTATACTGTATACGCAGGTTGAAGTCGGCGGCGCGACGCTCTCGATCGCTTTGGGGTAAGGTAAAATTTTACCTCGTATTGTATTAAATGAATTATTATTATTCTTGGTCTTCAGGAGACGTTCAATAAGTTATGGGTTTGCTTATTACTTCAATTTCTCCATTCAAAAAAAATCAACCCCACTTCAGAAACTTTTTTGGGGAAAAACCCTCGGCTTATACACGAGTATATATGGTAGATATTTTTAATTTATATTAATTTAGTTTATTAATTTTTTCATATTTTTGCTTGTTTATGAAATAAATCGAAAAATACAAATGTTAAGTATTTTATAATATTTTAATAGGCATGATTAGCTATATTTTTACATTTTTCTAAAGTTATATTGCATGTTTATACAATGATGTTATATTAATCAAAAAGTTATCAAGGTAATGTTTTGATTTTATTTTAAAATGAGAATAAAATTTTTGAATACAGATCAATAAAATATTGAATTGAACAGAAACATATTTGTTCAAATACACAGTACATATTATCATAACATACACTATTATAAGATTAAGAAAAGAATCTAAATAGTATGGTATAATATTTAAATGTGTTTCGAATATATTCTGAAGTATTTAAATTCATAAGAGAAAAAAAATCTAAAATAATTAAGAAAAAAACAGTATATCAAATTAAAGCATTTTTTTTTTTTAATTTCAGTAACTAAAGTTATAATTTCAATTGATTCTAATAAACTTTTGAAAATAATATGTTAAACAAAAAAATAAAAAATTTTAACCAAATTTTCATACTTTTTGGAAGTGTCATTTTCAAAAAATTATATATTTATGCATAACATTAAATTGCTATTTTATATGAATTAGTTAATATTACTTATAAATGAACATGCACTCAAAAGTATTTTTATTAAATCAATTTATTAAAAATTTATAATTCGTTATATTAAAACACTATATAAACATAGTAATCTATTTGTATTCAATGTTTATGTTCACTAAATAGTTTTTTTTTATAATTTTTTGACACACTATTTTTAGATTTCAGTTTTTAAATTTCCTACATAATTAGATTTATTTGATTTTTTTTTTAATAAATGTAACAAGTATTATTGCTGGATTCTCTTATATAATTTTATGTATTGTGTAGATCTTGCTATAAAAATATTTATTTAAATCCCATAGTCTAAAAGATATTTATCTTAGAAACTAAATATAAACTCTATATTAACTTGGAATTTAAATAAATATTTAGAAATAATTGAAAATTTAGAAGTTATGGGATTTAATTTTTATAAGTTGCATCCCAGTACTTCTAAATTTCAAAATTTCATATATTCTGATTGGTCTACACAACTTCTGAATTTCTTACATTCGGTCCTCAATTATTATGAGTAGACATTTCTTACTTTGATCCTCATAAAAACTGGTCCCAATATGTACAGTATCCAATCATGGATCCCACTTAGTTACAAAAACGTGTGTGTGTGTGTGTGTGTGTGTGTGTGTGTGTGTGTGATATGAAAATATATAATGATGATGTAAATTATACTGTTGATGAAAAATAGCATTTTATATACATCATCAGCATTTCTTATTCATCCACTGCTGGATATATTTGCCTCCTTGTTTTCAGATGTTTTGTGCAATCTGCATCCATTAGGAACCAATTACTTTTCTTATATCATCTCTCTATTGTTTGTATTGCCTGCCAGAATATCTTTTCCTTTGCCTTGGTTGCTACTCTGTGATTCTCTTTGTTCATTGGATATCTGTATATGTTGATATGTGGCCTGCTCAATGCCACTTATTGCTTTTAACTGTTACCAATATGTCTTCTACTTTGGTTTGTTCTTTATCCATGTGTTGGTCTTGCAGTCCCTCCTGGTGAATCCTAATGAATCTTTCCATGCTTCTTTGGATTGTTGCTAGTTTCTGTTCCATTTTCTTTGTAAGGGTTCATGTTTCACAGCCATATGTCATTATTGATAGTATGCACATATTGAAGTGTTTCCTTTTGAGACATATCAGTATCCTATTATCCTTTAGGAAGTTACTGTATCAGCCACATGCATACTATCCCAGCTGCATCCTATGTTGCAGTTGGAATTTTTCTCCTCTGGTCTCATTGAATTGTGATTACTTGTTCTAAGTTCTTGTATTATTTCACCTGTTCAATTATCTGACATTTATTGTCACTGGTTGTGGGATTACTTCTGTGTTGAACATTAACTTTGTATTCTCATAGTTTATTTACAGTCTTATTTTCTCACTTTTTGTCTTCAAATCACTTTCCTGCAATTCATTTAATGTTTGAGTGAACAGTACTATATCATCTGCAAATCTTGTGTGGTTGAGATAATCTCCATTGATATTTATTTTTTTGTATTCCCAACTATTTATTTGCCAGAATATTTCTTCTAGGCAGGCTGTGAACAGTTTCGGTGAGATGCTGTCTCCTTGAACTCCTCGTTGGATTTTTATTTTCCTACTATCTTTATGTAATTGTATTATGGCTGTTGCTTCTTTATAAATGATATGCAGTAATTCTATGTATTGGTGGTCTATTCTTTGATTACTTAGTACCATTAGGATTGCCTCTATAACTACTGAATCAGATACTTTCAATGAATGAGTTTGAATACTTAAGAAGTATGTTTGAGAGAAATGGCCACATTGATGGTGAAATTATGAGAAGAGTAAATGCTGAATTAAAAAATTGTGTATGCACTTGGAAGGTATACTAGAATGAGAATCTGTCAAAGAATGCTGGGATAGCTGTGTGTGTGTGTGTGTGTGTGTGTGTGTGTGTGTTGTTCCTAACATTGATGTATGGAAATGAGACTTGATTATTGGTTGAAAGGATGGAAATTGTTTGAGTGCAATGGAGATGAGATATTTAAGAGATGTAGTTTGTAGCTGGGGTGATATGATGTGATTGTCTCTCAAATGATGAAGTACAAAAGTGATGTGGAGTGAAAAGGAGTGTGATAGATGCAAATGTGTAAGCCAACTTTGAGATAGTTTGGCTATGTAGAGTGAATGAGTGAAGAGCAATTAACAAAGTAAGTATATGCTGGACATGTGGAGAATAAATGTGGAAGAAGATAGCCAAGAAAAAAGTAAAAAGAACAAATGGATTAATATTTGAGGATAAGTATATATGATGGTATTTGAATGTTTTTCTCCTCTCCTCTCTCTCTCTCGCTCTCTCTCTTACCTTCTATATGTACTGCTTTTATCATTACAAGGTTACCAGTATAGTAGTGGTGGTGTTGTTGTATGATATGAGTCAATTTCTGATTTTTATGTGTGGAATTCAAAATGTTAGTCTCGGTTTAATTTTAAATTGAGCTGTCATCGTTAAAGTAATCCTCTTGAGAATATTTATACATGCATTTCAATGTTTCTACCATTGTTGGAAATAACTTTAAATAACTCCACACTAATGGCAGTTGTGCTTAACTTAAAATAATTCTTTATTCCCTAACGTTTTCGGCAAAATACAAACTTGCTATCTTCAGGGCTCAACAACAAAGAACATAAGAACTTGGAAATAAAAATATTCAAATAAAAAAAACAAACGGTCTCTATGGTAATGATAACAACATGAAGCAGTTTTTTACAATTTTAAAAATATCAAAAAATTAAACAAAACTAAAAAATTAAAATGCTCTCCTTTCTTCCTTTCCTTCTCTTTGGGGTGTTTGGTGGGCCTCCGTTGTGCATCTACTACAAGATGATCTTCCCCGGTTCTCTGTTCTTACCAGATATGTCCAAGCATCCAGACTTTCCATTGCCTTAATCACTAAAATTATACTATTAGTGATTAAGGCAGTATAATAATAATACTAATGAATTGTTGGAAATGTTAGAAGTTTTTCACTTGAGATCTTATTTATCATTATTTATGATTTGGTCTGGATTTCTGAAATATCCTCAAATCTTTATCCTTTGAATAATAATTTTATATTAAAAGAGAGATTCCTAGGGCATCCACTAGATTTGGAGAGAATGAGAAAGTGTAGGTCATTCATATTTTTTGATGTAAAAGGTTCTGTAAATAAAAATGGTTCTATTTATTGACATAATTAAAAAATTCACATATATAGGACTTAAATGTTTTCTAAATGAACATGTTTAAAACCATTGAACATTTTCCTAATAGAAAAATTGAATAGTTTAAGTAATATGTTTTATCTCTGAGTTTGAATTTTAAAAATGAAAAAATCCTCTGATGATAAATTTCTCTGCAGTAAAAAAAAATTATTATTATAATTTATATATTCAGCCATATTTGAATTTGCAAATTATAATGATGGACTTTTTTATTGAGAAAACTGTTTATTTAATTTTATAATTATATCTATAAATCAAAATTTCATCATCATGTATTTTCAATTACAAATTTTTTCATTTCTTGAAAACAATTATCAAATATCAGATCAAATTGCAAACAGCACAAATATTGCCTCATAGGAAAATTAATAATAATTCCAACAAAAATGTTGGATCTTTTTATATAAACTTATAAAATAATTAATTTGAAGCTGACAACATTGCTAAGTCAAGTCTACATTTTGTTTTTGAACAAATGTAAGAATTTTTAGCTTATACTTCATATATACTACATAAAAAATATTACCATTATTAATGCCAATTTGAAATTTTATCATTTGAATTCAAATTTGATCTAAATTATATTAAAATTCAGGCTTAATTGAAATTTTTATTTGATTAGCAAGTTGAAAACATATAACATCCAATTTTTTTATTTTATATCATAAAATAAAAAAAAATGTAAAAATCCTTCTTAATATTTATTTTTATAATTGAATTGTCTGCTCATTTATTCTTCTTCATTGTTATTGCTTTAATGTTCATTTTTATTATATTATCTTTAATTATATGAGGTATGAGTCATACCTCAATAGAATGGAATGTGTAGAAAGCAAGATGTTAAGTTCAATTTAATTTTAGATTGGCTTGTCATCATTAAAGCAGCACTATTAAGAATTTATACATTTCAATATTTTTTCTACTGCTGGAGATATTTGTTGTTTTATACTTGTTTACTTTGATACTTGCAAAATTTTAAATGGATAAGATATTAGAACAGTTATTAAAGAGTGTCTTCTCATAAAGTAGAGCTTCAATTTATGCAGTTTTGAGTTTTACAATTTCAAATATACATGGATGCATAAAATCTTCTTTTCTGCCAGGGTAGCCGTCTTTTGAAAATAAGAAAGCGGGACAAAAATACAGTGAAAGGGGAATAAAAATTTTTTAATAGAACAAATTAATAAAAATATGCTTTAATTTTTGTACATAATGTGTATATATTTTCTCAAAAAATTAGATTGCAAAACTATAAAAATCATATTAATTACAAAACATTATTTATTCATAACTATTATCATCATTATGAGAATTATATGTTTTGCTTTTTGCAAGATTTAGAATTTTTATACTATCTGGAGTATTTAAAAATTTTCAAAAATCTGGGCATGTTAATTTGTAATTTTCTTCGACTATTAGTTCAACTTCCAAATTTTTTAATAATAAATTACTTCTTTCTTTGTGCCAAGCTGTTTTCATCTAGCTGAAAATTCTCTCAGATGTAGTGTTACTATGTGGAATTGATAAAAATATAATCAACTATTTTCAGCATGTTTGGTGCCTTTAAATTTAGAAAAAATTTTATCAATTTTTTTTTATCAACTGTCCACTTTTTTCCACTCTCATTCATTGACTGATAAAACATTTTTAAAATTGAAATTTGTGGTAATAATTTGAAATTGTGGAATGGCAAGATTTCTGAATAATAAAGCAGGACATGGGACTTCTGGTCGGGACATTCACGCCGAAATCAGGATGGATGGCCACACTGTTTTTTGCTGAATATCTATAAAATACAAATAAAAGATTTTATTAAACAATATTTTCTTGCAATAATATCACTACTATTCCAAACCTACTTGCTATTACTTCAACATAAAATAAAACAGCCCAATTAGCAAGTACTAGACATCTGATGTCTAGTACTTGGTAATTGGGCTGTTTTGTTTTATGTTGAAATAATATCACTTATGGCTTAAATTTTAATATGTATGTTTATTTTTATCTAGCCATTCCTTTACTAGTGTACATATTCCTATACACACACTCCTCAAGTTACAAACATTCATACATATGAATGTGAAATTTCATTTTTAAAGTTCAGAAAATTTTTAAAACTCAAGAATTTTAAACATTATGATAACAAAGTATTCAAAGTATTATATTGGTTGTAAAACCAATATAATGTAAAATTATACAGTTAGTTAATCTATTATAACAGTATTTAAAGATGGCAGTGATTAAACCAAAAAACCTTTATAATTGGAACTTTTGTTATTCAAATCTGTGAAATAAGAAACTTCTCATTGGTCCAGTTATGAAATATATTACAAAATATAGTGTATAAAATTATTTCAAATTTTTGGAAACAAAATAATAGTATCTGAATTATGAACAATCCAAGTTCCAAACAAAACTTACAAATTATGTTTGTAACTCAAGGAGTGTATATATATATCAACTTTAAGTATTGTTAGACTTATTCAATTTTTAATTTACACAGAAATTTTTGGAACAAATCAATAGGGAATCTATTCTAATTAATTAGTAAATTTATAATAAAAGTCAAATGACTATAAAACAAGCACTTTATATTTTCTATTCCATTTGTACCCTGATGATAGCTGAATGCCGAAAACGTTAATTACAGTTTAATAAATTGATCTTCACTGCTTAAAGTGCTTGTTTTATAGTTATTTGACTTTTATTATAACTAAGTAGAAGCAGTTTATAGTTTAATATGTCTAGTAATTTTATTTATACAGTGATAACTAAGGAAACTGTTGATTGAAATAGAAACTTTGAATTTGTATTTAATTTCAAATTTCATATAATTAAGCAAAGAGAAGAATATTATTTACATATCTACTAACATTCTACTAATCTATATCTACTAATAATTAACTACTTTAATAGTAATTAAAAACTTTAGAAAAATCCATTAAGAAAGATTAATATATGAAACAAATTGAATAAAGTAGATATTTTTCGGAAATTGGTAAACACTTCGCTTAAACTAGATAATTTTCAAAACCCAAGCACTACAGCAAAGATAATAAATTTTAATATGCCATATTAAAATTTATTATCTTTGCTGTAGTGCTTGGGTCTTGAAAGTTATCAATTTTTATTGAAAAATATCTAGATATCTACTTCATTTGATCTTGTTAGTTTAACAGTAATTTATAAACAATATTTGACTGAAATTTTTTTAAAATAAGTTTTTAGGTTTCTAGTCCCTTGAGCAAATTTAAAGCTTTACAGTTATTTTAAATTAAGTCTTTCCTTTTGTGGTTACCAAAAATTTAAGCAATTAATAAATATTCACAAGATTAATGCCGTCTTGTGAATATTTAATTGTGAATACAGATTGTTTTTTCCATGAATTTAAACAATTATTATAATTTGGAATATTACTTGAAAATAGATTAAAAACCCAAATTACTAATGAATAAAGAAAGCATAAAATTATTTTTAATATTCATTTAGAATTATAATAATTATTTTTAAATTCAAAATAGAAATTTGATCAAATGACACAAAAAATTTATAATTGAAAATATTGGTGCATTTTTAGGATCCAATGAACCCTAATGAAACTGTGATTGTCATCCGAAGTCTGGTACCAGGTGGTGTTGCACAACAAGATGGACGTCTTATTCCTGGCGACCGACTCCTGTTTGTCAATGACATCAATCTCGAGAATGCTAGTCTAGATACTGCTGTACAAGCTCTGAAGGGGGCACCAAAAGGGGTTGTACGCATTGGAGTAGCCAAGCCCCTTCCCCTGCCCGAGAGTACACAAAGTGGACAGGTGAGTGACACCTTTGTCTCTCGGGTGGATGGGGGAAGGGGATTGGTAGGAGCTCAAGAATCAAATAGAGCTCAACCATCACTTGTAAAATCAGAAAGTTTTTAAATAATTGGGTTTTTTTTCTTAAAATAAAGTTGAAACTTATTTTTATCTTTAAACTTCATTCTTCTTGTTAGGAAATGATATTAGATTAAATCAAATACTTTCAAATTTTTAAATTGTATTATTCATTTAATAATTCTTACTCTAATATTTAAATTAAATAATAGTAAATACAAATTCTTATTAGTTAATTTAAATATCTATAAATCATGGCCTATTTCAAATATACAGATTTTATACAATAGAGTTTTTAGGAGGTGAAAACTTATTGAAATGTTTTTTTGTTATAAAAATTATTTAGTTTCATTAAAAAGTTTCAACTTTATGAAAAAACATTATTAAAAAATCTCATTTTTATTTTTTTTGTTTAAATACAGTATATTTTGTACATATAACAGTGATGGTGTAATATTGAATGCATCTCATTTTATTCTTTCTCCTTCCTCCAAATCCACTGTAATATATTTTGTTTAATAATTTGTTATTGAAAAGAAAAATGAATAAAATTACATATCGATTGTCAATTAAATATGATCTCGTAATGATAGATTACAGGGTTCTGTATGCTAGCTGTGATGCATTATTTTTATATATTTGCAAACATTTTCTAATAAATTATAACAGTTTTTTAGACATTTATATTTTTTTGCACTGAAATTTTTTAAATTAGCTATGCAAAAGTGTAGTTATTGTTTTGTAAATTTAATTCACAGATGGAATCAATAAAGGTATTTTTGTGAGTAAAAGTAATCAGAAATCTACTGTAATGTGAGAGATTTTAGAACTCAAATTGTACAGATGTTGATTCCATTTATGATGTTTTTATGTACAGTTTAGATTTATAAGGTAGATATTTTTGATAATACTGTTCATTCATCACAAATTTTAGGAATGTTTATAATTTTCTTCTTAGCTATTTATCATTAAATGTTTATGCATGCTCAGCATCCAATAGGAAATTATTTACATTTTTTATTATTAGTGATGAAATTAATTTAGAATTCATCATATTTGTTATTTTATTGAGAAACTAAATTTGAAATTGGTGATAATAAATTAATTAAATACTAATCAGTTGTGGATGTGATTCATTATGAATTTATTAAACATTGTAGACTTAAACTATGTAGCATTTTTATTTTTTAATTAAAACTCTTAAAATAATTATTCATATAATAATAATAATGTGGAATATATACATTACTTAATACAGGTAGTTCTTGGTTTACAAGTTTTTTTTTAAATATGAAGGATCATCAAAATTAAAAATATGAACATTAGCATTTATTTATTGCAATTAAATATTCATTAATATAGCATTTCAAACCGTGTAACTATACAATACAATTGGGTTTGTAGCAAACATTCCATCATCTGCTATGAAATGGGAAAAATCAAAATTGCAGACTAAGTAGTGATGATAATTACCTTTTAATCCTCATGGTTTTACCAGCACACTTATGTAAATAGCCTTCATTCTTAGACTATTCCTAAGGCAGAAGTTCATCTATATAAAATCTTATCATAACATAAGTAATTTCTTTATTATAATAATTCATTTGATTTTAAAGGCTATATTTTCATTTCTTTATATAAATAAATTATTATGTAATTATAAACTATTAATTTTGCTGATTTTTACTTAATTTTACTATGATCAGATTTAATTGTTGAGAATAGAATTTATTTAAACATTATATCCATAAAAAATTGATTCTTAGTTTATACATTCTTACTTTACAAGTGCACTCCAGGAATGAATTAACTTGTAAAATCTGAAACTATCAGTATACTGTATTCTCAAGAAAATAATTGACATTTATGATTTACATCATTCTGAAAAGAAAATATTCTTTCTTAGTAATCTTAAATAAATTTAAGTTGAAACTGTAAAAACAGTTTATATATTTATGCTATAATCATATATTTATATATTTGTTATATCTTTTAACACTTAATACATATGATAACTTACCTATATTGTCTTTAAAATTTTGAAAATGAATATGTAATTCTTTGTAGTATGTAATAAATATACAGATAGTCTCCGACTTAAGATGGAAATACATTCAAAATTTTTAGTCAGTTTGAATCTATTATAATTCAAAATATGGTTTCTCATAGATACAATGCTATAAATGGATAGTTTAGTTTCTATAAATACCAAAATTTAGAATATTGACCAGATAAAAAAAAAAAAATACATTACTATAATGTTGAATAAGCATTGTATTCTTTACAATGAGGAATATGAACATTTTTTCCCCTGCTAGCACTTTATGCAACTAAAACTAAGAAAAATATCAGGTAAAAAACAAAAATGAAATACTAATATAAGTAAATTTGCATATACAATTTGCAACAAATATAAGCATAATGAAAATAATTTTTACTGCCATTTCCTTATGATTACTTAATTACTAAGAGATGAGGATCTTCCAGGCCCAACCATGAATTACCCATATCATGTGGTAGTCAGCATGTATTAATTATGAGAACTGACAGATTGATTTGTTTCTCAAGAAAATTTTCTGAAGTAAAAGATCCAGATTTGATCCTGGATCCTTTATATAGAAAGAAAAATCACTTCTATGAGCTAATTCAACTGAAAATGGAAAATTAATATTGTGTGTAGCTATGGTATAAAAAATGAACAAAATTTTAGTTATTGATTGTTAGAATTTGATTTCCTTACTTTAGTTAGAATATTAGGAAGCAAAAACGATCGTCCTGGTAATGTTATATTGGTTATAGAAATTCTTGTCTTATATATTTTTATTATTTCATGAAAGTAATAAAATAAATAAATTCATGAACTATAGATATTGATAGAAGTAGGTTATTTTTAATTTTTTCCAAAATATTAAATATTCAATTAGAAAGCACACTACATCTAATGATTTCTGCTTATTTTCTCTAACTAGAAATAGACCAACCTAGTGCTAGTTAGCACATAAAATATGTCACAATTTGCATAATGTTTTCAGTACATTGATCTTCAGCACATTACAAAGTATAGAACATTTTTGAAAAATCAAATCAAACTATATTATGAAATCATTTCAAAAAATGTATAAGAATATTAATAATAAATACATGTATATAACATAATATATTTTAAAATAAAAAAATATATATGTTTATGTTACATATTTATAATGGTTAATAATAATCTTATATATTTTTTAAAACAATTTCATAAAATAGTTTGATTTGGTTTTTAGAAAACATTTTATAAATTTTTATTTTTAAAATAAATTTCTTTAAGATGTGATTTCATTACAAACATTTCAGAAAATAGCTGTTTTATTTCAATTCAAGAATAATTGAAGAAGCATTTTTTTTTTTTATTAAAGTTTTGCTATTATTGCAAAACCACTGATAGTGACTTTCATAAGTATAAATTGTCACAAGCTAGGATCCTCTGCACTATTTTATAGGAATATTTCATTAATAATTTAGATAAATAAATGCCATTGTGATATAATTTCAATGAATTTTATTATATTTCATTAAATGATGAAATTTAGCAGCAGATACAATATAGTATAAAAAATAAAGAACATACACTTATATTAGATAATATATATATATATATATATTTTTGAAGCAAAGATAAAATTTAGAAATTATATGCAACTTATTATTCAAACTAATATGATAAACTAAAGATTTATAAATTTGATAAAATATATGTATTAAACAGATTCAAATAATATAAATTTACAATTTGCTGTTACATAATAAAGGACTATAAACCTAGTTACCAAATAATTAGAATTATCTGAAATTCAAGATGAAAAATTATTGAATAATAGAAGTAGAATTTACTGAGTTTTTTCTCTTATTTAGTTGTGAACTTATCCTTAATTGATTATGATGAGAATGATTAAATTTTAATGAAAAACAGACATTTAAATTTCCTCTATATATAAGAATAATAATCCTTTAAATAGTTATTTCAATCTAATATATTTAAAATTTTGTTAAAAAATTAAAGATTCATCTTCTGGACAAGTGGTAAAAAAAAAAAATCAGCAATTTTGTTGTTTTAAACATTTGTGCAAAATGAAGAATGATCTTAAAAAAACCAAAGAAATTTTTAACATAATGGAAAATCAAATTCTTATTATTGATTAATATTATCAGAATTATAATTCTAAAAAATAATAACTAAAATTAATAGATTTGTTGTAAGAAAAGATTTCTCAAATGCAAGAATATTTTAAATTGGTTTGTCTATATTTGCCTATGTAAAAATGCATAAGATACCAGTTAATATCTACCCAATAACTGAAAAATCCTGTTCACTACTTTTTAACTTTTGAGAAAAGGTTACTATAATGGTGTAATAAAAGTCTAAAAGATGATAGTTATTAATAAACCTGCAAAGGATTTTTTAAAAAGATTATTTGAAGTGGATCCCTTTACTTTTAGATTAGCTTTGTATGTTTTGATTTTAAAAAACTATATTTTTCATTCAAACTGTGATAGTATGCCTCCTCTTCTATAAATTTCTCTTGATATATATCTTAAACTCAAATCAAATAATGACTCTTTGGGATCTTACAAATTTAATATATTAATATTCTCCATTAAACATAAAATAGAAATTATATCAGCAGACTCAAGAGATTCAATTTGATAGCTCAATGACTGGCATATTTGTAGAGTGGACATACACAATGGAGATGATTTGTCAGTACATAAAGTTTCATACTTTATTTCAGATGCAGAGATGATATATTTGCATTAAGGAAGATTATGTGCAAGAATTTAAACAGATTTCATAATGAGCATAGGCTTATATTTAAACTTAGAATTTCAAGTCTTTGATATTGATCTAATGATGATATAAAAAAAAATACATGATAAAAGTATGTAGGAAACCCAATTATAGTTCTGTTCTATACTGTTATGGTCCAAGGATCCCACACTTATGAAAGTTTCAAATTGTTTTTTTAATTAAGAGGTTTTTTACTCATTGCACAGAATTTGTAAGAAAAGCTTGAGAACTAGACAATATTCTATTTTGTGATATTAAATATGGTTATATAAATATATTTAAGCTTTCAGCATATAATGACATTATAAATAAATTTGATATAGGAAAACAGAATTGTAGTTCAATAGGGTGGCAACAAAAATCTAACTAGGACACAATATTTATGCAGCTTTATCATATTATTTAAATAATAAAGATATAGAATTAAAAAAAAAAATTTAATACAGTCAGTCTTGTTACATGGTCATCTGCTTATAAGGTCACCTTGCATATATAGTCACTTTTGAAAAGACTTAATAGGAATTCTGTAATTTTGTTACTGCTTATATGGTAAGATGTTAGATATATAATCACTTTTATGGTCACTTTAAGTTCATGGCAAAGCAAATTCAACAACATTTTTTCAAGTAATTTCGAAATTCTTTTCCAATTCCCTAATGAAAAAGTTACCTACTCTTTCAGGCATGTACTTAAAAAGAAACATTACTGCTTTGTTTCATTCTGAAATTGTTGGGGAGAAGAAAAACACGACACCCACTAGACAACTGTAGTAGTGTCATCTCTGTTGTGTCAGTGGTTGCAACTGATAAACCCCTCTGGTTACAAGTGAGGAAGATCCTGTAAAGTCCCACCATACTTTACTTCCCTAGTTTGGTTATTCTTCTAATAAATTGTCCATTTTCTTGAAACACTGAATAATACTGTAATATAGTATTGAAATAAGAAATAAACACATATTCACAAATGTCACTTTCGTGACAAATTTTATTACTGTATTTGGTTAAAACACTTAACAAAGCATATTAATATAAATGATCATCACTTCCTCTTCTATCCATAAACACCAACAAACATTCAATTGTCATTTTATAACTCTCCAACATTTATGTACTGCCATCTTTCACATTGCTTTTTTCATATTCGATTATTAAATTTTTCATATTTATAACATTTAATTTACAAAGAAAAAATATTAAAATAAATTTATATAGAATGAACTTTTCTGTTTTATTTAGTTGTGATAATGTCATTCACCAAAATCACTGGAATTTCATTATCTGAGTAAGAAATCATATGTGCTGTATTTGAAAAGCACATTGTTAAATACAGTGCAGGAGATGTAGGATTTCTTTTTTCATTTATTTTTTTCTTATTTATATACATCCATCGATGCATAACATACAATATAAAGTTTATATGTGTTGCCAATATGTTACAGTGCTTTGTATTATTATTGTTATCTTTTAATCTAATTTTTATTTTGTTTTTCATTTCATATAGGCCTGCATTTATCATTTTCCCATATCCATAGTTTTTTTTATGAGTCCCAACAAAAATAATTTTTACATTGTTTAGTTAAAATTTTATTGCCATAAATTGAGTTTTTCTTATCCCATATATATGGACACCACTTATAAGGTCCCTGCTTATAAGTTTTCTCAAGTCTGCAAAAGTGACCATATAACGAGGTCTGATTGCAGTTATATTTCATTGGAGATATTGATTATATTATTTAATATTTAATTATATTCTTTTATTTTATTTAAAATTTAACTATACTTTCACATAAAATATGTGAAAGTATAGTTAAATAGTTTATAGTTAGTTTTCTTCTTGTAGTTTGTTTATTAAAAATCATATAAAAATTTTAAATATACATTACATATAGTTAGAAGTTTAATTAATGATTTAAACACTGGATTGTTGGGCTTTACAATATTGCTGAAAATATTTTTATATGGCCAGAAAAATTTTATGGATTTAATAAACTCTGTTTATAAATTTACTATGTTACTAAATGGTATTATAGACTGAAATTATATCAGAAGTTTGGAAGATTAAAAAGCTTTGGTTTAAACCAATAGTCTTGTAAGGATTGATGCAAATTCTTGATTTTTCTTAAAATCAATATTTAAATCATTCTGTATGTACTGCCAATATTAAACTTTTAATTAAAGTATGAAGAAATATGCTGTTCTAAGTTTAAAAAGAAACAAAAAAATGTAAAATACTATATTTTGTATAGAATTATAAATTGAAATATTCAATAAAAAAATATAATTAAATTATTTATAATAATAACTTTAATCCATAGAAAAGACTTTAGTAAAATTTATAACCTGTAAAAAAAATAATTAAAATTAATATTTATCTAATTATAAAATATTTTAATGCTTTCCATGTTTTTCAATTATTCAAGTTAAATACAAAATATGTTTAATTAATTAATATTTTCCTAAAAATTAATGTCTGTTCAATATTAAATTCTAAATAAATATTTTATCATCATCAGTAATTATAAGATTCTCAACCACTATCATCTATTTGTTATCTACAAAATGACGACATATTTAATTATGTATTATCTAAGTTAGAATTAATAAAATGTTATGCATTTTATTTTATTTTTCTTTTATTTTCAATTAAAAATATATTGAAGATAATTATCATCAAATATAATTACGTTTTTTAACTGTAAAACGTTAATTTTAATTAATTTTATCTAATCTTAGGAAAATGAAAATAAATAAGAAGATAGACTAATCTTCAATAATAAAATTAATCTCATCAAAATAAACATATAACTATAAATAACATCTATTTAGAATTTCGTTTATTTAATATTAGTTTAATTATGTAATACAGTATTGGAAATTTTAATAATGTTTTTATTTATTTAAGCAAAGCTATGAGAAGATGGTATCAAGAACTACATGCTCTCAATCATGAATTAATCAGTAATTATAAAATTCGTTCCAATAATCATGAAGAACTATTAAATTGTCTGAAACAAATTAACCAGATTATTCAAAGAGCTGGACATCTCAGAGGTGAATATTTAAATTTTTTTTTATTAATATATTAATTGCATATATTATTATAAAAATAATTTTATTAGCTGGAAAACCAAAGACTCAAGTTATTAGTAAATGCCGTAATGCCATCAAGAACAATAATTTAAATGCATTAATTAAAATTATTCAAACAGGTGAATCCTAAATAATTATTTATAAATATAATAAATCAATTTTAATCATTAGAATTTATGTAGATTTAATTAAATTTTAGTAAAAGCTCAGGAAAAATGGAATTCATTTTTTATTCTTATGACTATTAAAAATGCTTTTCATCAAAGTTTGAAACTGTATATTATTATAAATTATTAATTTTCATCAATATATATATACCAGTATTATTTATTTGTATATTACATAAATGAACATTTTTAATTTTTAGTATCAAATGTAATATGCAAGATATTGTTATCTACTATTTATTAAACTGTTTAACCTGTCATATTATCAGCATAAAGATCTAAAAGCTGTTTTTTTTTTTTAATAAACACAAATCTGAAAACTATTTCTGAAAATTAGAGATTACATTGAGTGCAATGATAGAAATGATTTTATAAATAAAATCTGCATAAGCCAATATTAAATAGGATGAACAATATAATTGATAAATCTGAAAATATTCAAAATTAAAAATAATAATAATATCATCATCATTAAAGATTATTAATATCCATATAGTTTGGGAAGAGCATTTTCAATAATAATCCTCCTAATCTGCTTGTATTTCTAACATATCTCTCCTCTTATAAAACACATATCTCTCTTCTTGTTTAAATTCTTATTAATAAAGATCTTATTTATATTGATTTATACAGATCCATATACTTTTTATGAAACTTAATGTTTTATACAAAATAATGCTCTTTTTTTCAGTAATTTGACTTTTGAGAAATTTTTTTTTATTTAGCATTATTATGAATTGAGTTTTTATAATTTCAATGCATGTAATATGACATAGGTCTCACAAGGGGACGGTCAGATGTTCCCTCCTCGATTTGACTGAAATTGCACATACGTACAGTACTTAAAACTAAATGTTTAAATACAGAGTCATAGCAC
>WUQG02402941.1:0-17286 GCA_011317285.2 Androctonus mauritanicus | reverse complement strand
AATAAAAATATTATTTAATACTATTATTATTATTTAGTATTTATTTAATAAAATTTTTCCTTCGTAGTTTCAAATCCCGCAAGAAAATGTTCTAATACAATGCTTAAACTTTTGTGTTGAGTTCGCCCTTCGCTTAAATAGACGGAGTATTAGAATGAAGCTTTATTGCTTTTAGTATATGATAATACAGATATTATAGTTCAATATATCTTTGTTAAAATTCACGTTATAACTTTTTCTGTGGGGGTTATTAATGTGATTATTAATGTTGGAACAAAATGAGATAGGCCTATGTACAATTTTACATCTTTCTTTTAAGAGAAAGTAGATAGATGATGTTGCTTACATTTTTTTCATTTCCGTGTTTTCAAATTTTATTTAAAAAGAAGAATGGATCAAATATTTCAATTGTTTAAAATAGACCCCTGAAACGTATGCTAGAACAGACAATGATATGCAGGATACATTTGTGACTTTTGCTGTTCTAATGATTATCATTATTTTATGTATTCCATAATTATTATATTCAATAAAATATAAACCCATTAAATGATTAGTTGTTAATAATAAAATTTATAAATACATATTATTTGAAATGAAACACACTATTGCATTTTGTCCCTACCAGTGAGGTAAAATGAGATATTTGATTAGAAGATAATAAAAATCATTTGCTTTTTTCTGTTTATTGTTTGACAAATTTGTTTTCCTGAATGATATTATAACAGTTAATCTCATAGTAATACGGTAAAATTTTTTCAATCATTCTGTTTAACTGAAATAAGATTTAATTTTCTTAGTTACTTCATTTTGTCCTACTCTCCCCTAAATAAGCAAAAGGACTATTCTTTTTTCTTTATTATTGTTAATTATTCATTAATTTTACTTATTTTGAGTTGTTAGTTATTAATACACGATATATAGACGTTATCAATAATTTTCTGTTCACAAAGGGCTAATACCTACATATAGAAAATTACTGCTAACACCTACATAAATAAACTAAGCAGCTTCAAACACACCCATAGAACAACCAACTTTATTTATTGATATTAAAATACGAAATAATCAGAAACAAGAAAATCATACCACTTTATAATTCATAGAAAAGTATGAAGTCATGCCCAATAAAAAATTCCTACCCATGCAATAAAATATATGACCTAACAAATTTACATAATTTAAATATCCGTACTGAACTGGAAAAAATGATCTATGAAAAAGAAAATCAACCAAAATTGATGAAATTCTTGCTATGGGAAGTTATCCAAGACATTCCAGCTTGAAGCTGATATCATATAGGCCTATATAGATGGTAGTAAAACTGAGAATAGAAATTGTGGAAGTGGGTCAATAATATAGAAACCAAATCAAGATTATTATACAATAAGCAAAAAGCGCCAAAATCATAGCTCAAATTCCATTTTTAAATAGAAGTCCTCTTCATTTCATTAAAAGCAATTGGGAAAACTATAATGATACATAGTTGCTTACTGATAGTTTAAATGCTGGAAAACATTTAGAAGTCATTCAGGAAGCTAAAAGATACCAAATGATTAAGTAATAAAAAAATTTAAAAAGCTAAATAGAAGAAGGAATTTTTGCACATTCTATGGATAACAGTATATGGTGAGAATTCAAGGAAATGATAAAGCAGACTTGATTGCAAAATAGCGAAGTAAGTCCGAAAAGTCAGAAGTAGAAAGTTGAAATTTGATGAAATCAAATGCTGAGTTATGAAAGAGATGATTAAACAATGGAAAATCCCACCAAAATATAGATGGTATATGGAGCAAGACCCTAAGGAAATAAATATATTAAAGTTATCCAGAGAAGAGCATACAGCCCTGCAAGATTTAGAAGTGGTCATATTAAATAAATGAAGTTTGTTAAGGGAATAAAAATTTTCTTAGAATTTCAAATTGCCAAAATGCTAAGGCAAGTCCAGATCACTCATCACATATATTCAAAGTTCAAAAGAACTTTGAATATACATGATGAGTGAACATTGAATACATGTGATGACAAATGCCCCTGAAATTATAAAATTTAAGAAGACTAACATCGTGATATTGGACTGGTAGTTTTTGTATCCAGTTCAAAACACAAAAGAAAAATTATATGATTTATCAATAAATTATTTATTACCAATTATATTTTTGAAAAATAAATAATTAACGAAATTTATTTATTTTCCAAAAATGCATCGAAGCATGAAAAGAGTTTTTCATTTAACCGAAAGTTACAAAGATTGCGAACATTCCAGTACCCATCACCATAGGTGGATTCAGTGTAGGACATCAGGACATGCGTTCCCTGTCGTTTAAGAGAAAAACAAACAAACAAATATATAGAAATTGTTTAAATTATTAGTAAAATAATTATTTGTATTATGTTGTTCTGTCATGTTTTTCTGAATCCCCAATTGCCCATCACAGGTCGTCCACGACCGTGATAGAATCAGACATCCGTGAAAGATGTAATTTAAGAAGCTGGGTCCATATCCTTTTGAAAAAAAAAATTACTTATTATTTTTTTCAAAATTAAATTTTGAAAAAAAATACTTATTTGTGATGTGGGGCTTGGGAATTGAACACGAAACTTCTAAGTTATTAAACAAACATTTTATCATGTTTCATTTGGATGGCAATTCGATGCTGTAACTAATTCTTCCAAATTTACAAGATTTTATTTATGAGCCGCTAGATTGTTTATGAAAATAAAATATAACAAGTCAAACATAATAAATCAAATATTGAAAGTTTTATTAAAATTATAAATAACAGTTATATCAATGATAATTTTCTATCTTTTATTATGCTTCCCTCAGTTGCACTTTATACCAATTCACCTTTTGTACCTGCCTAGTTTCGGCGATGATAGAATCAACAAGATTTTCGACAAAATGCTATTTATTTATACCAATAACAAGAAACAGAAATATTTTTCAGCCATCTGAGTCATCACATTCAGCTTGTTTCAAAGATAACAGATTCAATTCCAAAATTCCCTGTTAGTGGCAAATAAATATTTTTTGCCGGAAGTGCTTTGTTGACTGTTAATGTTGTTATCGTATTTTGCAATTCTCATTAATTCTACATACTGTATATTAAAACTGTCTATTCACGATATGTTTCAATTTACAATATTTTTAATAATCAAAATTACAACAGTGAAACTTTTGCACAGTTAAAAGTTTTAAGAGCTGAATAGATAATAATATATATTTGAAATGAATTTATTATTTGAGATAAAAATTTTTTCCACAAAATTTTTTACTTACAAATTCTCGATAATTTTAAATCTATGACACTTTAAAATTTTAAGCTTTTATACAATTAAAGAATTAGCAAGTTCGATTTCCCATTTCCATATTGAGATTGATAGGAAAATAATTTAAGTTTCTCATGATCGATCGACTATCTCATTAGATCAATCGGTAAGTTGATCAAGGTTCCTGTACAAGCTACTATAAGTTAAAAAAACAGAAATTAAGTTAAAAAATCAGAAGTAAATTTTAAAATATTGAATATCATTATACATATAAATATAGAATATCATGACTTCTGTTAAAAAATGACTTTGAAAATATGATTATATTAATTATATAAAATGTAATTATTAATTATATAAATTGTTTTACCAATAATAATTTTAAATATAAAATATAACTTAATCATTTATTATACCATATATATTAAGTTCAACTTTATTAAGTTACTAGCAAAGTATGCCTACTATTGCTCAAGCCAGTGACATACTTAAAGGAGGACGAGGAGGCGGTCCGCCCCCTGCACCAAGCTGAATGGGAGCCAGTAACATGGAATATCATTATTATTCACCAGATATTTGTATTATAATGAACTGTAAACTGCTTCTACTAACAAGTA
The DNA here is from genome assembly GCA_011317285.2 of Androctonus mauritanicus. Classification (NCBI taxonomy): domain Eukaryota; kingdom Metazoa; phylum Arthropoda; class Arachnida; order Scorpiones; family Buthidae; genus Androctonus; species Androctonus mauritanicus. Next base: position 13,396 of record WUQG02402941.1, on the reverse strand, counting down.
AGTTAAATCAATTAAATAATCCCAAAACAAGCACTTTTAGCAGTGAAGAATATTTTAATAAAGCTAAACAAATGTTTTCGGCGTGGTTGTTTTTGTTTTTATATAAAAACACGCCGAAAACGTTTGTTCAGTTTTGGGATCCAAAATTTTTTAGAAACAAGTGTTCAGAAAAATATTTTTATTATTTGAAAATAACAGAATTCATAAAAATGAATTTATTAGAAAGTTACACTCTTCAGGATCATATTTAAAATAGAAAAAATGAACTAAATACCTCATATTTTTAAAAAATAAATAATTTTAGTAGTTGCACTAGGCGATTCCAGGGAAAAATACAAATCTTTAAATAACTTTTGAATCATCAACAATTGAATAACCACATATATTATTATTTTGATTGGAAATGACCTCTCCCATCACCTCACTTTGTTTGATTGTCCACTTTTGGGACACCCTGTATAATTTCTCATATTTAATTTTGATTAAAAAATTTCACATAATTTTCCATCATGTTATTTATTGAATTGTATAGTCGCAACGATATATTAAATATATTTTAGACGAACATTTTCTATTGTTTCGAATCAGCTAATTATAAAGATAGAAAATCAAATTCAAAATGCGCGAAGTAAATTTTATCCGGATAAGACGGAATGAAAATCTGCCAACATAAACTATTGGTGCAAATTTCGGTATCTTAATTTAATGAGAGCAAAATATTCATAAAGTATTTGCTAATCAATAATCTGATTAAATATTATATTGTTATATCTACTAGAAGTTATCAATTTCATACTTCTGATCTCCGATGCTGCAGTTACTGCGATTTGACTTTTGTACAATAGCCTATGTATATTTTTTTATAAATAATAGTTTTATTTTAGAGTTCAAAAATTCATATTATATATTATATAAAACCAAAATATGAACTTTGAAAAATTATATATATATAGCATTTTTTTATTGGCATTTGACAACAATAGAAATGTTGACTGCATTTATAATATGCAAAGATATATTTAGCTTTATTTTTTGAAAGCATTATATTTTAGCAATAATTTGTTTAAAATAATATTAAAATCAATATAGTATTTATAAATGTAAATCATAGTTTAAAATTGCATTTAATATGTGGAAAACTGAAATGCTCAAGCAAAAAATCGTTCTAAATCTTTCCGATGTTTTTTGCACCGCTTTCCATTCTGTGAATATTGGGCAGGCCGCGCACACTCTAGTGAAGTCAGCCGTCAGATGAAAGGTGGGGTTCAAGAAGCCGAGCCTGCACTCTTTCTGAAAAAGTTATAGCAGTATGAGACTTGGAAATGAACTCGGGATAATTGGCTTATTATCTGGAGGATCCAGGTAATAAGCCAGCGCTTTACTTTGTGGTCATTCGGCCGGACCTTGCATTGATTGATGATATAAAATCTTCATCCAATTAGCCATGTGATCAGACATTTGCAATTCATCAGGAAAATTCAAAGATAAATTCCAATCCCACATCGACAGATGTTTTCAGATGTTCCGTTCCAAACCATTGATATTCGCTTTCGCTTACAGATAACAGGGATCTGATGACCTAATGGATTTTGAAATGATCTTAATGTTTGTTTGATTTGTGAACAAAATTGTAAAGTAGCATAAAATTAAAATTTGTTCATATTAGTCAAGTTATTTGTAATCAAGTTGATTGAAGGCAAATAACTTAAAGGGAATCTGCTGTTGATATTTGGTCAAGTCATTGAAGCGAATAGTCTAAATCAAAATGTTAACTGAAATAATATGTATGGAGTTGCTTTAACTATAACTATACTGCTCTTATCTTTGGCGCTCTCTATACTTATTGCTGTTATTGACAGAGATACTAGTTACTTGATAGCTCTAGTATTGTTAACAATGAATTAAATTTTTAGGTCAATTTAGATAAAAAATTGTCAGAAAAAACAATTGCATTGAAATGCAATGGTTTTCAATCAAAGAAGAACTTTCAAGGCCAAATTCGATGATCGACGAGTCTTTTCAGTTAGGATTAACTATAGGCGATACGATGTAAAACGGATCGCAGTTGAGAATTTATCATTATTTTCGATTTGATGTTTGATTTAAAAACATAGCAACTTAATTAGATTAAATGGAAAACACTTCAGCTAAATTGTCAACACCTGGAAAGAAAAGGCATTTTAGTATTTATAAAGATACGCCTGGACAGAAAAGGCATTTTAGTATTTATAAAGCTACGCCTGGAAAGAAAAGGGATTTTAGTATTTATAAAGCTACGCCTGGAAAGAAAAGGCATTTTAGGATTTATAAAGATTAAAATATTTTAATCTTTATAAATACTAAAATGCCTTTTCTTTTCAAGTGTGGACAATTTAACTGAAGCTTTTTTTTTCCATTTCCAGGTCATCGTCTCCTCTTTTGCTTCATTCAATTACAATTTTTTTAATTGTCGATATAGAAATACCAATATCGAATGAAGTTTCGTTGAAGATGTCGCATAGATTTCTGTCTGTTAAAATATTTATATACATTTAAAATAGTATTTCTAGCTTGACTGGACAATGTTTCTCTTCGCTTACAAATAGCTGCATTATCCGTCATTACTGCTAAATACCAAAGGACAACACGTCATTCGATGTATTTATTTAATTTTACGCGATTAGAGATTTAATTTAATATTTAATAGCCTAACCATGAAATGTAAAGTATTAATTTAGCAATTTTTAAAAGATAATAAATATTTAAAATTATTAACGATAGTAAAAAATAAATTCTATTGGATATACGAAACAGAAACCGGTTATTCTATTGGATGAATTGATCTTTTCAATCCGTAAGCTCTTTACCATATAAGGCAACTCATCTTCCATTGAAAATAGTATAGTTCTCTCCATAATTGCTTTGAAGTAAAAAAAAATCATTTTCTTTTACCGTAACAAGTTTAAATTAATTATAAATAATATTACTCCAGAGACGGATCCCTATTGGAAAAATTATTTAATAGTTCCTATTCTATTCTTTTTTTAAAAAATCTATAATATAGGAGAAAGGAATTTTTACATTGTTCTAATTATTAAAATATAGAAAATACTTTTAATAAATAATTATTAGATTAATGGAACAAATTATATTTTGTGTTTATCTTGAAAAAAATTTTAATTCAAAAAATTTCGCGTTTGTTCTCCATTCAAGCCAATTTTGTTCATAGTTTCACTATTATCAGCATGAGTCAGTCTGAAAATATCAAAATCAAATATCAGTTCGCATTATTCAAGTTGTCTTTCAAGGCAAAAGTAGCAAAAAAAAATAGAACAAGCGTCTACTTACTTGAAAACCACCTTTCCATTTTACTTGAATTCAAGTAAAACAAGACTTTCATATGCTTTCATATTAGCAAAGTCTTTTCAAATTGTTCGCGTCAAGCGATTTGATTACAAATAATTTGACTAATATGAACGAGCCCTATGATTCCTGGAAAAACTATCTTTAAATTTTATATCTGTCTACTGCGGTTGGAAAATTTACATAGTATATAAAATTAGATTCCAAATACATATACAGCACTATACTTCCTCTAGGAGCCAATTTTGAATGATGTTGAATAAAAGATCATTAAAAGTTAAAACTGTATTTTATCAAAAGTTTTATAGAAATTAGTCATGTATTTTTTTTTTTTTTTGCACAATGTTTTGTTCAGATCAACAGGGATCCGAATATAAAGATTCATAAGATAATCGTTATTAGTTTAAAAATTTCAGGGAAATATTTTTTCAAAACTTTTTGAAGGATTTTTATTTATTAATCAGAACTTTATGTATAAATGAAATTTCTTATTAGATCAAGAAATAAAGAAACCAAGATATACAGTATATTGAAAATATAACATTTTTAAAAATTCAATTAAGCATATTAATATAATTGATTAACAATTTGTTTGTTAATATACTACTGTAATATATTAATTAATAATGAATCAATACAGTTCTCTATATTATTTTTTAATATTTTAAATATAAAAATCTAAATTCACTTTTTCGATATTCTTTTAAAGGACTATCGAAAAAGTGAGAGGACTTAAAAAATAATTTAATGGAGTATAAGAAAAGCGAATGTGTATTCTAAAAGAATCACTGATAAAAATGAATGAATGAAAGAATCTGTATACTAAAAATCTTTTTTTCTTCAAAGTTTTAAAATTGAATCTTAATAATTTCAAATTTATGCATATGTTCTGATCCTGAAATAATTTTGAAAGTTTAGTTAAAAGTTATTTTTTCGATTAAGTAATTAGAAATAATATATTGCTCCCACTTTTATAACAGAATATTTTTGCATTAAATTAAAATATTTTTGATCGTTTAAGAATTCACAACAATTATCCAATAAATTTTTTCTATTAATACATTTTAGTATACAATATTGTCTAATGATTCACATTTAAAAGTTTCAAATGTAGTTAGTTTAAATTGTATGCTATTAAGTAATTATTAATATATGTAGAGCCTAATAGAAATTTTAAAAATTGCATCATTATATAATTATAAATATACTGTAATATAGAATTCTATTCCAGAGAGTTTGAGGCTTTCTAGAGCATTAAGACTATGAATGAATGGGACTGGAGATGTCTGATCTTCAAATGAAAATCTTGCACATTTACTCATAATTAATCAATTATCTCAATAAAATTTTATATATAATTTTATTTAAAAACATAAATTTAAAAAAGTAATAATATTAATGATTTTTATCACTTATTAAAAATAGACTATGTGCGTAATCTTTTTCAAATTACAATACCGGTATTTGATCAAAAAAATACTTTTACCTATATTTTAAAATCTTTCAGAGTCAAAATTATTCGTCATAAACTTTAAATTATTAACTTAATTTTATATACAGTAAATATCTTTTTGAGATATGCTAGATAGTCATATAGTAAAGTTTTCAAGTGTAAGTTCCGAATCGAATCCTGAATTCCATCATAGATCGTTGAATCCTGTTCATCTATAATTCTTAATGCTCCAGAAAGTATCCAGCATCGAACTCTGAATTAGAATTTTGCAAATTTTAAACATTTTCTAAGAAAAAAGATTTTACTATTAATTGATAAGACTCTCTTGTCCTCCCATTTTTCATCAATGATCCTTTCGGAGTACAGATTCGCTCTTTATTTCCATAAGACATTTTCCATTCTTTATGAATATATTTTGAAAGATTTATCTAATTCAAAATTGATCTGAACCATATCGAAATATTTGAAAATAAATTTTGCCTAGACATCCAAAGAATATACTTGTGATAAATTATAGATTAAAGTGAAATTTAGATTACAAATACAGAATATTTTCGCTGGTTAGAAAATAAATGAGATAAAATTGTCATGCCACATTTTAATTCTATTAAAAGAAAAGTTCATTTATCGAAAAATAATTCATACCAATGTCCAATGATAATACAGTATATATTTTCTATATTTCGTAGTTCAAAATTTTCTAAAGCTAACAGGAAAGTGTTAAATCTAATAATTATTCAGATAAAACTTTCGTATTTTAAAATAAATACATTAATTGAAATTTCAAACACCAGATGGTCACTGACCGTTTCTAAACAGTGTATGTAATCGATTTAGCTATCAATAGAATTGGAAAGGAAGCATTTAACTTTCGCAATTTTTTAATTAAATCGGTCAGTGCTAAAGCTTTTTCTTAAATATTTAAATATATATAAACTAGTCTAATAAATGTATTGTTGTTGTTATATATTATTATTGAGTTTTTGTTAACAATTTTTTGTATTATCCGCCATATTGTATGTAATAATCACTTTTTAAAAATTCTTTTTATCAAATAATTTAAATCTGATGTTAAATATTAAAATTTACAAACTTTGTTCTAAATGATGTTACTATACATGATGATATTTTATCTCATTATCAAAATATTTTATTAAATTTTAAACAGTTTATAATTTTGGTATCATTGACATCAGAATTTAGTGCGTTTTTTTGCAAGTTTAAATTTTTTATCAAAATCATTAATTTAAAAAGTAATTATGCATTAACTGTATCTTTTTTTTAATAATATAAAATGATAAATATTACAAATTTATTATTAAAAAATAATATCTGATTGAAAAAGAAGTGATGTAAGAATAAATCATTTCTATATATAAGAAATATCTATATTCTTTTAAATTTTATAAAGTCACGTCATTTTATAGTCACTATAAATATCTTTGACATTTAGAAAATATCTGTTTATAATTATTGACTAGTTTCTCTATGGTAAAAATTTTAATTACAGTGAGATTTCTATCAGACAAACACAATAAATTCAATTTCATTTCATTTTATGTAAATACAACACTTAAAGATTAAATATCTACATTTAAATTTGTTATTTGAATAACATATTGAAGTGTATGCTTATTAATGTTTAAATGTTCCAGAAAGTGTTCAGCTTCATTCTCTGAATTAGTATTTTATAAATTTTTAAAAATTTTCCAAGAAAACAGTTTAGTATTAGAATATTAGTGTTAGAATAAGACATCTTTGCACTTCCATTTTTCATTAATGATTTGTTTGGAATATAGATACACTTTTTTGTGCTTTTAAAGAGCATTTACCATTCTGTATATGTATAGAATGGAGAAAAACAACTAAAAAAATTTTTGTGGTAATAGATTGGATGAAAAGAGACATTTTAAAGTAGGAAACCATGAATCAGAAATGCATAATTATTTCACTAGGAGTAACATCATTCACTATAGAGAAGGCAACTTTAACAAATTCCAAGTAACATAATATGCATTAAATTTATTTGGATATTTTTCTGCATAAATCCTTTGAGCTGCAAATAAATTGTTTTCTACAGTACATTTAAATGTGTCTGCCATTTCCTTCCACATAAAACATTCCATCCTTGCAATCACAGCTTTGCAAAAAACAGGGTGTTTAATAACTACAAAAACATTAGACTTTTTTGGTTAAATGATGTGCTTTCCTCTTTGGAACTGCCAAAGGGGGTTGCCAGTTTAATCTGCAAAAAGACATCCATACAGATATGCAACAAATTCATTCCATGGATGCTGTAGAAATTGTCCATTTCTATGGCATTTGACATTAAGAAACTTAGGCCCTTAGAGAAGTAATTATACATTTCCAATCCATAGTTTCCTATCTTAAAATGTCTCTTTTGGTTCCATCTACAACCTCTCAAATTTTTTAAAAGTAGGTTTTCTCTATTCTGTATATTTTGAAAAATTTGTTGTTTAAACAATAAATTTGAAATATAAAAAATATTTAAATATATACATATTTATCATCTTTTGAAAATCATAGCAGTCAGTGATGGTAATGAAAATATTAATACTGTTTTCATTATTACTGTTATGTATAGAATTAACTAGCATGAGATATGCTAATGAATGAAAACTATAAGATCTGAATAACTAAATAAAAATAAAAAAAATTAAAATTAAATCAATGAATTCATCAGTCAACTCCTTATATACCAGGAGTTGAAAATTACTTTTTTTCTTATAATAAACAATTTAGCACTTTTTTCAGTCATGAAATATTATCAAAAGCAATTTCTTTAAATATCTAATCATAACTTTTTGAAGCTTGTATTCTTGAATATCATATGAAATGAAATAATCACTGTAAACAGATATATATATTTATTACTACTAATATAGCAGTAATATTTTTAATCTTTATGCATCTGCTCAACTGTATAGAATGTTTGTTTATTAGGTAGAGTTGAGGAGGGCCGTAGAACTCCAAAAAATATTATTGCCTATAGTATTAATTAATAATTAATGTTATATATATAGTGCTTGTTTTATTTCCTACAAAACAGCTAATCTCTTAATATCTCATTATAATATGTCTTCTTAGTTATTTATTCTTCATTATTCTAGGACTAAAATATATTTATACAAGTAATCCTTGACTTATGATGGGTTCAATTCAAATTCTGCCATCATAAGTCAGATATGTCCAAAATTTAGGGATTATCAAAATTTATTATTCCAATCCATTTTATCATAATAAACTTAACAAATATGAAAATACAAGATCCAGACATAAAAAACAATGTTTGTTTTATATATCAGACCATTGGTCAGGAACTTTAATACTATGTCAGTTGCATTGACCAATCACAGAATTTATTGATGACATCACTGTCATAACTATGAATGGTCATAAGACTGGGATTACCCATAGATATTTTGTACAATAAGATCAAAATCAAATGAAATATAGTCAATCCCTGACCTACATAGATTCATACTTACATAAGTTTAATTTTAGTTAATGAGCCGGACCTGAACCTGCCCATCCTTAAAAAATGTGATCTCCTTAAAGTGAATTCTGAGTGAAGTATGGACTCAGAATTGAGTCTGGATTCTCCAAGGCAGCAAGCAATTGCTTTACTACATGATTTATGTTCTTATTCTTTAATACAACTATTTTTAATATTAAATCTTTGTTACCTACTACTTTATTGTAACATATGTTCTGACACATAAATTCAACTTATGTAGGGTTTTGCTGAACACTGCATTTATATAAGTTGGGAACTGCCTATGTAAAGCTAAATACGTTATGCAAAAGACCTTATATACCAGGAGTTGGAAATTACTGTTTTTTTTTTATAATAAACAATTTAGCATTTATTTTTTTCAGTCATGAAATATTATTAAAAGCTTATTTAATGCTATTATAGGATGGGAATATTCACAGGAGTGATTAGATAAATCTCAAATCAATGCTAAAGATAGCTCGTTCAGACATGAGTTTAACAAACAATACAGAAGTATTTTGAAGTTTCATTTGATACAAAGGCATGCATTCAAAAAAGTGAATTTGTATGAATTTAGAAATAAGTTTAATGGAACAGTATTAGTGTTTAAGATAAAACAATAAAACTTCCACTTCTAGAATAGACTTCAAGAGGAAGAAGTTAAAAAAAAGATGTGTTCCTATTTTGTGCTAGTAATACTAGATTGCTAGTTGTAGTTTTTTATATGTGTATGTGTAAAGCAGAGATGAACAATCCTCTTGAAATGTGAGTTAAATTAAGTAATAAAAAAATATTTGTAAGCTGCATTATGAACAGTATACAGTGGTACTTCACAATTTGATGTACTGCAATTTGACATTTGAATTTTGCAGTATAGTGCATGCATTGACATGGAATTGTGTGATGCCATTTATTATTTTTCAGTTCTTGGTGGGCTGCTTTGGTGTTTGTCCATGTTGTTTGTGTTAATTTTCAATTCTGCATTTTTTTGAAAGTAAAAAATTTGTGTATCCATAACTGTTGTTATTTTTTTGAATGAAATATAAGAATGGGTTCAAAGAGAACTGACCAGAGTAATAATTCTGGAAAGAACAACACTTGATTGAACATAGAGAAAAAGAAAGAAATTGCAAATAAAGTGTATAAAGATAGAACAATTAAGATGTAACTCGAGTTTGGTATTCCTAGGACAGCTGTGGCAACATTTTGCAACAGAGAGAGATTATTTCTGCTAGGGTGTCTGCTGGAGCAATGAAGATTTTTACAAGATTAGATCTTTTATCAATGAAGAAATGGGAAAGCTGCTTCTTGTTTGGATTAGAGAAAAACAGATGAAAGAAGATCTAGTAACCCAGGCAATGATCTAAGAGAAGGTTATGCTAATTTCCAAAAAATTGCAGAAGAAAACTCCAGGATGTACCTCAGATCAAACTGAGGAATTTAAAGTCAAGGCTGGTTTCAAGATTCAAAGGTAGAACAAGAATAAAGAAGGCATTTCAACATTCAAGGGATAATAAATTGTGTGTATTGTATATAAAATAGTGTATTTTGTAATTTAATGTGCTATACAATAGTAAAATACATATAGTAAAGAAAATAATACAGTATATCTCTCTCACCTCCCTGTTAGAGGAAGTAGAATGGGAGTCTGCAACAAATTAATCTACTTTCCATAGTCTTATAATGGAAATATTGTCCTGTAATTTGATAATTTCTCGATTTGACGCTAGTTCAGTGATAGATTAGTGTCACATAGAATAAGACAAAAAACTAGCACTTCATGCAAAGCGAGATAATTTATCTCGCTTTGCATGAAGTGCTAGTTTTTTGTCTTATTCTATGTGATATCAACGAAGCAAAGTGGATTTAACTAGTACGATAGATTAGTGTCAAACTGCAAAGTATCACTGTATATATATATATATATTGTGTATGTATATATATATATTGTGTATGTATATTTATATAAAATAGATTACCAATTTATGCAGTTCTGACTTATATGATTTCACAAATATACAGATGTATAAATCTCTTTATTTTTATTGAATTTCCATAAAACACAAATGGGAAAATTCATTAAACAAGTTACTCAATAAAGACACTAAAGCACTTCTTGCAGTACGGGGAAACTCTTTTTTATTATAAATATCGAAGAGAACGAGCGTTTTCGGCTGTTCGCCATCATCAGGTTGTAAAGGAATATGTTACAAAATTTTAAAAATAAAATGGAACATTGGAAAATTTTCATTTATAAAATAATTACGTCGTATCATTAGTAAATTAAATAAGAAAAATACAAAATAAAAAATTAACAGCAGTTACAAATAAAATTTGAAAACATGTCTGTATCACTTATTATACATACGCAGACATGCACAAAAAATTAAAAGTCACATGCAACGTAAACATATCTTCTATAATTTAAAATACAGCTGTAATATCAACTTGTATGCCTTAACATATTATTGCTTCATGGCCATTTCACTTGTTAGCACATCTCTTTTGTGGCATACGCCCATGCTGTCGGTAATTCTCTGGAATTATTATTATTAATCGTATTCCTATTCTTTCTCCTCTTCTCAATTTCAAGGGACTCTCTCAATAGGATTTGTTTGCTGTCGTCTATTCTCTTAACGATTTTTGTTCTATCCCATGCAACGTCAATGTCTGATGCATAAAACTCCTACACTAGGGCTGTGTTTAATTTTCCTTTCTTTAAATCGTCCTTGTGTTCGTTTAACCTTTCCGCCAACATGCGTGTTGTAGCTCCTATATATTCTTTGTTTTGGCTTGACTTCTTATCATACAAAGGAATGCTATATATGCCTGCTTTACTTTTGTTCTCTAGGCGATCTTTATCATACCTTAAGTAGGAGAAGACTGTGGGACCTCTTTTAGCAGCTATTTTTCTTTTGGACATTTTCGCTACTTTCTTTACAACAGGGAGTTTAGTTAGGTGGTAAGGCAAGGCGGCGTATTTTTCTTCTGAGGTCTCTTGTATGTTTAAATTGCTTCCATCTAAATTTGCTGGTTGTTTCATCATCATCTCAATGTTACGCTGTATCGAGTAAATGAACCCTTTACTATAACCATGTTTGATACTTAACTTCTTCAAGGTAATCTTCTGTTTTCATACAGTACTTGTATGCTCTTCTGAAAAACAATCTAAAAGCTGCTTTTTTATACTTAACCTGGTGATAGGGAGTAGCAGTAAATACATTTTAATTTTATTTCTACCAAATTTGAATTCAGAAATCTGAAGATGATTCTGAATGGAGCATTATACGCACATGCACATGTATCATTAGTAAATTAAATACTAATGATACGTGTACTGATACATACTCACATACTTAAATAAAATATATTTCAAAATTCCTATAAGAACTATATATAAAATCATTAAAGAAATTATTTTAATTCAAAGTAGTAATAATTGCAAATATGTGGAATGATGACTATAAATATCAAGTTATATGCTGGTGATTTATATAATAAACTTATTTTTTAAACTAGCAGTTTTCAAATTTTAAAACTTCTAAACAATATTTCAAATCTCTATATCTATATTAGTTTAATTATGAGAAGTTCCTAACAAACAGAAAACAATAAAATTTTCTAATAGATTGATTATTCTGTAATGAAAACTCTATGATTCTAAAAATATGACGACAACTGAAAATGAGATGACTGAGAGGAAAAAATATAGCTGAAATATTTGCAAGAAATGCATGAAATCTCTTGCAAATATGCTTTGCCTATAGCTGTATGTAAGAAAACAAAACCTGTTTTCTTGGAAAATGACTAGATTTGAAGTGTATTTTAATAAATATTAAAGCATTTGACAACCATTTAGAAATGTGTTCACAGTTCATTGATATTATTGCATACTGATTATAAAAGTCGTATTACTTCAATAATATTTTCCAGCCCCCAATATTTCGTTTTGATTCTGATTGTTTTTAATTTTTATCTGAAAATGTGTATCTGCATTTTGTCTCAATTTTGTACTTTATCATTTGATTTATTTATCTATTTGTAGATATTTTAACTTCCAAATGCTAATTTCTCATTTTTCTGATTCAGTCAAAAATTTGTTCCAATTGAAATCTCAAAGCATTTGGATTGTTTTGTTATAAATACAATAGGATCCTGACTTTACAAAGTTAATTCATCTAAAAATTTCCTTGGAAATTGAAAACTGCCTAAGTCCGATAATGCAAAAATTTTATATACATGATTGAATACATTAGCAAATGAAATGCTCAAATTAAATTTATGACATATTTTAAGAATAAATAAGAAACATTAAGGCCATAAGTAATACTTCTGTAAAAAATTATTTAATGAATTTTTCATTTCTATTTTATGGAAATTCAACAAAAAGACTTGTAGATCTTCATATCTCTGAAACTGCATAAATTGAAAACACATAAGTTGAGGACCTTCTATACTGTATAATTCCATAATTGTTTTATATAGCACATTTATGAAATGTTAAAACATTTAATATTTTTAATTAAATAATCCATGATATTTTTTTAGAATAAATCATATCAAGCTGTAAAATAACTGCATTATAATTTATTATGTTGTTTGTAAATTTTATTAAAATAACATAAATTTTCTCTCAAATTAGTGTAAAATCATTAAAAATCAAATTTAAACTAACAAAAAAAAATAAAAGTTTATTGTATATGATTGAGAGAAAACTTATAGTAAGTTATAATTGCTGACATTGACATTTTTATTCCTAACAAAAGATAAAATATACAGAATTTTTCTTATTTTCATATATAAATTCAAATTTGTACAATTTTTATATTACTTGTTAAAAAAAATTAATAGGGATTTTTGTCTGATGCAAATACAGGTAGTTTTCAGTTTAAGGGCAGATTTGTTTAAATGTGTTCTAGATCTCTGCCATGGTCGGAACCATGGTTTTATAAAATTTGTGTTGCATAAATGAAGTGTCTTAATAGATGTTGCTCAGACGAGGACTAGAAAACCGGTTACTAAAGTATATTTCTAAATCAGCGACTAGCCAGGTTTAGAATCTATACCGCATCTTCTTGCGCATG
>WUQG02402940.1:0-44055 GCA_011317285.2 Androctonus mauritanicus | reverse complement strand
TTCGTGTGTGGCAAGAAATGAGCCACCGTTTTGACATTTGTCGTGTAACACACGGTGCTCATATTGAATGCATACCATAATTGTAAACTTTTCTCTATCCATTAACGTTAGAATCATGTTTCTATCTTTTGTAGTTTGGAAGAAATAAATGTTTGAAATCTGCTCTTTCTTTTTGAATAACCCTGTATTCTTATTTCGTTCGACATAATTTTTTCTTGTCGCACGAATTTCGTTTTGAATTCTTTAAAATTTTTTTCATCGTTAGTCCGTTTTAAACCGATGTTTTACAGTCAAAAAGACCGTAATTTGGATTACGGTTACTTTTTGCAATGTGTTGAACACAATTTTAATTAATGCATTTGAAATCTATCAGTACCCCCTGTTTTTCTTTTTTTTTTTTGCGGATTCTTATTGAAATAGTTCAGTTATGGCGGGCCGTAGTTTGAAGACTTCTGATGTAGAATATTGTTTCGTTAACAAAATTTTTCTGGAATAAACAGAACCTTTTATATTAAATTACAGGAGTTTTTCAATCTTAAATTTTCATAATAATTAAAATAGTGATAATTATTTTATCTTTAGACATATTAATACTATATGAAAAATTGATATCAATTGAAAATTTATTGCTTTATTTAAGATTTGAAATTTTAAAAACGTTTAAATTGTAAAGCTGTAAAATGTTAAAATCATTTGTTATGGAAAGAAAATTTTCCACGAATTCATTTCTTTAAACTTGATTTTTTTTCCTCGTGTTACAGTTGCCAATACGATTTTATTCAATTAGAAGATGGAAGTGAATTCAAAAGACGATATTGTGGAGATTGGAGGCGAAAAGTGAAATTACTTCGACACGTCAGTATTACAAATTTAGTTCGTTTGACATTTGTGGCTGATTTCTCTCATAGTTATACGGGATTTAGAATAGAAGTTCTTTTGTTCCCAAGTAAGTACCGTTTTGGATAAGAGTAATTTGATTTTTTAATGATTCGAATTTATTACTTCGTTGCTCTCAAGAAAATTTTCAGTAAAAATTTTCTGTTAGCAATATATCTTTTATCTTTTACAGTATTCGTTTCGAATCCATAGCAGTTATTTTCTCGTGATATCTTATAAAAATATTTATTTATTTACTAAAGCAATAAGGGGATATTTATATCCAGAAACTATCATTTTAATATGTTTAAAAAGTATTATGAATAAATCAATTTTCGAGTGACTTTTGTGTGAAAATATTTATTATTTCTGAACATTTTTTTATGATAAGAATTATAAAAATTATTATTATTATTATTAAACCAATATGTTCACTAAGATTGAGTTTTTTTCTCTTGTGTATAAAGTGGCTGGATTTAGGCCAAATTCATTTGCTTGATCCTATTGAGTTTTTTTTTTTTTTTTTTTCGTGAATGCTTTTTCTTGGATGAAAAATATTCTAGAAATTGAAAACAAATTGGTCTAGCGGAAAAATCCAAAACGAAGTTCAAAAATGTTACATCAAATTAAATAAACGTTAAGCTTTTTTTTCGTCATTAAATTTCAAATATAAACGATATAAAAATAGTAGTCCATGTAATATATCACAAAGAAAATATCCACGAAAATAAAATTTTATAAGAACTCGCTACTAAAGTTATTATTTAAAGTATTTTTCTGCTTTGATATATATATATTTTACTTCAATAATTTTGTTTTTCAATACAAAATGTTTTTACTTCGATTTTTTTTCTAAATCTCAATATAAAACATCAATTATATAGAGATTTATATTACGCTATCGGTACGAAAGTTACTCCATATTTAAAAGAGTTTTTTGGGTTTATGAGAAATTTTATCGAAAGAAATGATAGAATAGACTTATAATTTTGATTATATTCTAATAAATGTTTATTATTTGAATATATATAAAACGAAACTATACAAACAAATTGTAAAATTTGAAAGAATAAAAATGTTGCCAATCCTATAAGTGCTTTATATGTTACGTTCTATAAAATTTGCTAAATTAATTTTATAATTTCTTGTCCTTTTTCTTTTTAATTAATTACAGAAAAAACAGGTAAAACGTTGTGTGAAAACAAACTGTTTCACCCATTCGATAATCATTGTTACTTAATAGCTTCGTTTCCAGAAGTGAGTTGGTCGACTGCTTACAGAATATGTGCAGAATCACAGACGTATCTGATAACCATCGAAGGGGTGGAAGAAGAAAAATTTCTCTATTCATTAATCAAATCTACGGAATCTTACATGTCTGGTGCTATTTATTGGTTAGGAGCAAAATGGAATAATGACGAAAAAGCTTGGCAGTGGGTCGACGGAAAATTCATTGTTTCCACTGGCAAGTAATTTAATTTTGGTACTATAATTGTGATAATTGTTGTATAATAGTTATAAACTTTATAATTTTTCCTTCAGACGACAGAATAATTAATCGACCGGAGATGTATACGGGCACGTCAATCTGTTTAGCGGTTCAGTGGAGAGGACAGAATAATGTTAGTGGTTTGTTTTGGACAGCCAAGGATTGTAACAATGCTGGGAGATATATATGCAAGAAACCAGCTATAGGTAATAGAAATGGATTGATTTTACCGTATACGGAAACACAAATATAGACTTAAATATCTGTAGAATGTTTCTTTATTTTATATAGTTCTGCCAGATAATCTTAACAAGACGCTGACAGCGCAATCGGGCACGTTAACATCATTCAATTATCCGTCTAATTATGTCAACGATTTACATTACGTTGTCACCATTAAGGGTCCAGAACTGTCCAGAATATGGTTCCGTTTCCAGCATGTTGACATCGAGTGGCAAGAGCAATGTCTGTACGATTACGTGGCTTTGCAGAGTTCTCCAAACAGTCCAGAAACAAGAGTTTGTGGTCAAGAAGACGATCGATTAGACAGGTAAACTTGAACTTATTGGATTTCAAGCTAAGATATAAGTAATGGAGGCTGATTTTCAATTTATAATATGTACAAGTATATCGTTTTCCATAAATTTTTATTGCGTTAAATTTATGCTAAATTACAAAATTTAATGTTTGAAGTGAAATATAGAAGATAAGAGAGAAACAATCTTGTTTTTTTTTTTTTCATAGTTAGCTGAACGAGGGGGGTTAATCCCTTTCTATACATTGACTATGTTGAAAATCGCCGCACCCTTTCTAAAGAATGAAGGGTGGAATCTCTTTCTGGAATCTTTAATTATAAATTGTATACTGATTCATCCCGATTTTATTCTATAGCCTGGTCTTAAGTTATGAATTTAACTGAAATAGGTTACTTAGAAACTCAAAGAAAAATCATCTAATGATTTTTCCTTGGCAGTATCATTAAATTATCCATTTATGTTTCTTCTTTAACAAAATCAAAAAAAAAAAAATCTCATAAAACATAAATATAACAATTTTCATTATATCTTTTGCTTACATATATATATATATATATAGATTTATATATAAAAATTAATTTTACTAAAATATTATACTGTATCTTGTATGATACATCTCGTTATATCGGTTCTCCTTTCTGATTTTATGCAATAGATATACTATCTAATGCAGGCCTAACATATATATAAAACTTCAAAGAAACGTATTTCTTTGAGCCCAAATTTCGACTTGTGTGCTACCTGAGTTAAGATAAAATTATAAAATAAAATCACGTATATCTAAAAAGAGAGTTTTTCCTATAGAAAACTTCGATTAAAAAAAAAAACGCTCTCTAAGTCTAAAAACAACTTTTAAATTTTAAAATTTCGTGAGTGATTTATAAATTTTACCAATAAATATATAAAGGAGTTAAAAGAAATATTTTCTGATATCGCATCTCGATACGAATTAAAGATTTTACTTTGCAAGTTATTTCTATACACACTCAAAAGAAATTTTCACTAGAACACCATAATCAAGTTTCACGAAAAATTTAATTTTTTTTTTTTTTTTATAATCGAAATCTAATTTTTACTTTTACGTTTTGTGTAAGCTAAAAAGAAATGTTATTATCTATTTTTAATCTGTTTAATCTACTGATATAATATTATTTATCTAATAATAATTATTTAAAAATTTAATCTTAAAAAAAAAACTTTTTTTTTTTACAAGTGAGTAAGCATAGGTGGAAGTTAAAAATTCTTTTGATAATCTAATTTGTTAGATGCATGTCAACAATTAGATTTTTTTTCGTTTAAAGTATTATTAAGGCGCTTATCTATAAAAACAATTTGATTAATATAAGCCATTTACACGTATTAAAACTGCAAGAAAACTGAAAAAAAAAAATATTGATCGGATAAATTTATTATAATGATGAATCGAGATTTTTATTCTTTAATTATCTTTTTACAGATACGATTTCTTTTCGGATAAAAACACGCTATATGTTATTTTCCACTCCGATTATTCTTTAACATCAAACGGCTTTGTAGCAACTTGGGAAATAATAGATATATCATCTTGCTATGACAGATATGTCAACGTAACAGATTTTGGCACTTTAACCAGTATTGGATATCCTGGACCTTACCTGCCAGATATGGAATGCATAACTACATTAATAGCTCCCGTAGAGGACCTGTTACTCCTTTCCTTTGTTTCGTTCGATGTGGGAAAACCAGGAAATTGCACTACAGATTATCTCCGTATTAATTTAGACAACAGTGAAAATAACTTTCTGACTCTGTGTGGTAATGGAAGTAATTATCCTTCCGGATATACAATTCTCTCTTATGATAATATTCTACGATTGAATTTTCACAGCGATAAAGGAAGTCGTTACGGATATACCGGATTTAACGTAACCTACAAAGTCCTGAGTAAGTTATTTATTGCACTTTTTGTCCTTTTTAAAATTCTTTTTAATTTTATGCACTAATACACACAAAACGATCAATTTTAAAGCGATAAATTCGAAAAAAAAACTCTTCATATATATACATTATCATTATATAATATCTCTATTTTTGGCATGCAAGAATTGGCATGGCTTTCTTTAAATATCTAATTTTTAAACTGTGTAATTTAAACGATAATTTAGCAAATTGACTTTATAATCCTCGAGTCAAACTATCGGGGTATTTATTTTAAGCGCATTCTTTCTTCCTTATTCTTCCTCCAAATACTTTATGCCTGCATCCTATCCTGGCAAACGAAATGAGTTGGAAAATGGCCAAATTTAACGCCACGATATAAAGAATTTTTGCAAAAAATAAAAAATATCGAAAAATAATTAATTAATCTCACAAATTTCATTTTAAAATTATTTTACCATATTTTACTACCCAAATAACCATTTTATCAAAATATAAAAAATATTTAACATTAGGCTGTCAACTTACAATCAAATCTGTAAGCAGCTATTCCTTTTTTTTTCTCTCTCTCTCTCTTATTTTCCGATGAAAAAAAATGAAATTATTCGGTAGATATATTCAATATTTATTTATGTTTCCAATATTAAGTAGGATATATTAAAGATATCATTTAATTTGTTTTTATTTTATTCTGCTATGAATCGAATGTTGCGAGATAACCTAGTCCATAAGATGGCGTAAAATTGAACAACGTATATATCTAGTCACGTCTCAAATGCATTAAACTTTTACCACTATTTTAAAGTTGGCAAATGATAAATATAAATAATCCGTATATGTCACTATAAATTTCACATGCGTTTTTTTGAAAAATGGAATAAAGTTTCCTTTGCCTTACTAGAATTTTATTTTTGTCCACACTGAATTTGAGTACAGTGGCATCTACTTGATTTCAATTTAAAATGCGAATTTAATTCCGGAGTGGAACATTATTAAATTCTTAAAAATAAAAATAAGTTATGAGAAAAATAACATTTTTTTTTTTTTTCGTTTGTTATAAAGTTGAGAAATCTAATTATTTTGTATTCTAGTTTTATAGAAACAAATTTTTAAAATTTAATGGAGGACAATAAACATGCAATCGATTTTTGCAAGACAATTTTTCTTTTTTTTTTTTTTATAGTTACATCTAACAATTTTAAACATTGTGTGCGTACACAAGAAAATGTGATATTATAAGGTATTTATTTATTTTTTAATTATTTATGTTCTTTGGTTTATGCGAAATTTTTAATTTTCGTGACGCTCTGTCGCGTAAAATTTGGATTTATTTATAAAGAAAATCATCTATTTTATTGATGTAATGTGTTGTTGATACTCGTCTCTAAGTTTTATACATTTATACTGAGGAAAAAAAAAATCACTAAAAATATAAATATATAAAACTACTTAATGAAAAATGCAAATAACAGAAAAAAAATCAAAAAAATTTTAAAATAAAAATTGGTTATTTATTTTTAAATGTTTGCAATTAAAATTTAAAAAGATTTTAATTAATTTTATTTATTAATCTTATTATTTTATTTTTTTTTTATAGAGAAAGATTCTTCTGTGCAATCGATTTTAACCCTGCCAAGTGATTCTGAAGGAATTATTTCGAGTCTAAATTATCCATTACCTTCTCCGGTTGGAGTGAATTACACTCAGAGAATTGTGGCTCCAATTGGTTATAATATTCAATTAAAATCTCCAAACAATCAAACGTTGGTGGCTGACTGTAGCCGGGGTGAGGTGAGATTAGAAGATGCCTATAAAGAAAATGTGACATCAGTATCCTTATGCCGAACGGAAAAAAGAAACGAGAAAGTCATATACCTATCCACACTCAACAGTATATCCATAACGTCGTCGACTCTTGCCCAGTTTTATGCGCCGTTTTATGTACTCCGGTTTAAAACCTTTATAGGTAATGTGAATTGTATTTAGGTAAGAATACATGAAAGATTTTTTTACGTTTTCAGTAAAAATAAGTATGAAATTTTACAGATACACAATTTGTTAGTAAAACTTTATTCTTTCCTTCAACGTATGTGGATTCTTGTATTCCTAATCCTTGCCTGCATGAAGGAAGATGCATAACGAACGAAGATTTTACGTCTTACTGTCATTGCCAAGGACAATTCACGGGTAAATGTAACTTTTGGCATACTTTTTACAGTGATATACCGCACTAATGATGAATTTATCGCGTTACGTGTGATAATGGAGTTCGTGTGCAATACGCACGCAAAACTTGAAAATAACGCAAAAAAAAAAATACGTTTTAATCATTATAATAGTTAAAAATGTATTTATAATTTAAAAAAAATTCATGTATGCTTTTTGTTTTATATAGGAATGTTTTGTCACGTTCAATGGTGTGATCTTCAACCATGTGGAGAACACGGTTATTGCAATCTGACCGAAAGTAGTTATATATGCGATTGTCAACCTAAATTCACAGGAGAACATTGTACAGAACCAGTAGCTCCCTGTAATCCTAATCCTTGCCAACATGGAAATTGCGACCAACAGACCAATGGAAGTTTTGTGTGCCACTGTCATGTCTGGTACGAAGGTCAGCACTAATAACTGAGTTCTTATTGTAGGGATTCCTCCTATTGATCACACAAAAATTAATGAATTCCTTTAAGCAATTTAATTGAAGAATTAAACATCGCCTAATGAGGTTAGAAATCTCTCGGGATTTAAAGAATTTTTACGCATTGCTTCTTATTTCAACACTATTTTTTTCTTTTTCTTTTTTTTTTAATTCGTGAATGTGATTATTTTTTAATTACTTTCGGATTGGTTTCTTTGTTTCATTCGGACGGATCAATAGTTAGAGGAGTAATTAACAATACGGTTTCGTAACAATTAAAATTGCATTATTGCGAAGTTTAAAAATTTTTATACCAAATATTTCTGAAATTTTTTTTTTTTAATAAAAATCTGACCAATATAACGGCGGATTGGATAAAATGAAAGA
Organism: Androctonus mauritanicus; assembly: GCA_011317285.2. Classification (NCBI taxonomy): domain Eukaryota; kingdom Metazoa; phylum Arthropoda; class Arachnida; order Scorpiones; family Buthidae; genus Androctonus; species Androctonus mauritanicus. Next base: position 36,209 of record WUQG02402940.1, on the reverse strand, counting down.
TGACAGAATAATTTCGAAGTAAAATAAATAATGTAAGAATATTTATTCGCGATTCCTGATGAAAATAACCACTAAAATGCATAAAAATTTCTGACGGTTGCATCAAATTTTGGTGACGAGCTGATAAAATTTCAAACAGCATTCAATCCTAACAGAATCTGTTTACATCGTCAGCATAAAAAAAATATCTGAAGAATATTCAAAAGTTTTTTAGTTTTATCTAAAAATCTATAGGCTATATATATATATGGTAGTTCATTATGTATAGAATTTATTGATATTTATGATATTGAAATTGTGTGAAACATGTGAAATTGCTTGCAATATTGTTGCTGAGCAAAAGTTAAATTGACCTCTTTCCTTGTAAAGAAAATCAATTTTAATACTCGAGATGCAATCCGGAGGTTTCCACAATTTTATCACATTGGAATGATATTTTTACATATTTTAATACTTTAATTCTCAGAGTTTATTCGGATAAATTTGAAATTTAAATTTTTATGCATACCTACAGAATGATAATATTAATAATAACAATAAAACATTCTAAAACCAAACTTAAAATAGAATTTCAAAATTCTGAGAATTTAATACTTTTTATATATATATAAATAAAAAATATTTTTGCATCAATTTAAACAGAAATCTCTCTATTAATTTTGCTAAACTGTTTATACTTTATAAATTAAAAAAAAAATTATTAATAAAATAATTGATAAAAATATTTTATTTTATTTTTTCAAAAAATTATCTAATTTTTTATAATAATCATTAATATTATTCAGCAGGTTTTGTGTTTAAAAAAAAAAACTCCATAAATTTGAATATTTAAAACAATTTAAACGTAACAATATCATGTGTGACGTCTTGTTTCATCTTCTCGTTTTATTGGCAGGTCCCTTGTGCGAAAAATACGTGTTTCAAATACCATACAAACCTCTGAGTAAAAGGATGTTAGAGGAACCATTTTGGCTTGGTCTTATAACAGTGTCCGTGGTTTTACTGGCTATTTTGTGCATTTACTGCATCAAGAGAAAATTTGCTGACAAAATAGAGAAGTTTTTAGCTGAGGAAATAGAACGGAGTAAGAACCGTAAGTTTTAAAATGAATTTGTTTAAAAAACCCTGAAAGTGTTTAAAAATCATTTTGTTTTTCTTTAACAAATAAATATTGAAAAACAAAAATTTCATATATGTGTAAATTTTTTTGTTTTAAAATAACATTTCCTAATCATCTTTTTAATCTCTTTTAATCTTTTAATCCTCAGTTTCTTTCCTGTTGGTGCAATTTTTCATCTTGGATGACGGACTGCACTTCGTTTCTTTGCGTGTTTAGTATACACTTCTTTGAAATTTAATATTTTTTACAGTATATACATGAAATATGAGAAAGATCACAAATAAATGAACCTGTTTAATATTAAATTTTTCGCTTGGTGATGTTAAATTGCTTAAATTCTATGATTCTGTTATTTAAAAAAAATGAATTTGTTTTGGAAAATACTCCATGTACTGATATTTTTCTTTTGAATTTTTTAAAACTAGAATATTAATATTTATATAAATTATAATTAATAGCAATATTTATTTTTGATAATTCAAAAAAATTTACTTCATTTTTCTATAATATTTATAAATATTTTTTTCCCTCGTTAAACTTAGTATAAATTTCTGCTAAAAGTTGCATCTTGTACTTTTTTTTTATCGTCATAAATTTATATATATTTTGTTTGAGGAAATTTATAATAGATTAAGTACTTTTTAGTGATTATTCTTAAATTTTTTGTTACAGATTCTTCTCCTCCCACCACCAGGTACAGTCTCAGTTCTAACCAACCGTGTTCAACGCCAGCTAATCTAAGTCCACAAACTTGTCCAAAATCTATTCTTAATAGAATACGAAAACATAGCATTCGTAGTACAAGAGGTGGCAGTAATAGTCCAACGGATCGTGATATGGGTTGCACGTTTAGTTTCGACGAAATTCTGAAAAGAACGGCCCAACAAACGAAAAAATCCATCAGCACAAATACTTCAACTCCATCAAACGATAGTGAGAAAAAAAGCGATGAAAAATCGAGGATTTTAGCTTCGTTGGTAACATCATCACCGAGTCAAAGAAGACTTAGTCTTGATGAATTCTTTCGTTTAAGTGAAAGAAAAATTCAAATGTCTAGCCGTAAAGTATTTTCTCAAGATGGTGATAGTCCTACAGAAACTACTGCAGAAACTACTTTCATAGGCTGTTTATCGCCTCGAATATCTCACCATTCGGCACCTTCGTTTTCAGATTTTCGTTCACTTAAAGAGCATTCTTTTGAACAGAATTCTTCTTCGGATAGTCTCAGTGGTGAAGCAAAAATTAGTGAAGTGCAAGTCGAAGTATCTCCCCAAGCATCGGATCCAAAGAATGTAGATGATCAAATAACTAAAAATAATTCGTTTCTTGCTCAACAACTTCCAGAAATTTCTATAACTTCGGAAGAACCCGATTCTCTTGAGACTGTCAATGCAGAAAACAGTTGCGAAAACCCCGTTGATCCCATCGATGATACCAATAATTGTAATAATTCTCCTAGTCCCAGTTTATCCCATAAAAGTGTTTTTTTAGAAGTGCCATCTGCTGAAAATCAAGGGATTCCTGTTAAACAGGTAACTGCCCCAACAACTGTATCAAAAACACCCTGCACAGTATCTCCTAAAGTTCGAAAATCAGATATTCCCAGAAAGTATTCAGTAGATTTACCAACTCCAAAAATCCTTATTACCGCTAACATGAGTTCATGCGATTCCGATGAAACGAGTCCTCCAAGAACACCAAATCCCATTAAACCCATGGCTTATCTCAGCCCTTTAGCCGTGATCTGTTCTTCAGCTGACAGAACGATATCTGAATCAAATCTGAGCACGTCGGGTTATTCGTCCCTTTCTAGTCCCGGACTATCTCGTTGCAATTCCAGTAGTCCTCTTTCAGACGAACTGGATATCCAACAGAATTTAGGAACTAAACCTCGCGAAAATACTTCTCCTCAGAAAGGAGGGTGTCATCTGTTATCGCCATCCTACCTCACTGTTAAATCAGATAAAGCGTTTCAGTTTCCTCCAACCCACGTTTATCCATGTTTGGAAATCTTCCAACAACCGGGATACATGAAAAGAAGAGGTTCTATGAGTGGGAGTTGGTATTCTTCAAAAGATGCACATGGCCAAATGAAAACAAGATTTCGAAGTCCATATCACCAGCCAATAAGCAGACAAAATTCTGTCGAAGACGAAGGAATCGGAATGGAATCTTGCGATCAGACGACTTCGGATAATGAAACGAAGTGTGCTAAAACTGATAATTTTTCCGACGAAGAAAGCGATAACAAGATAAACGAAAAAAGTGAAGATACGAGAAAGATAACTGGTGAATCATCAGAAGCAAAGTCGTGTGGAGAAGAAATTATGTCGGATCGAAAATATTCTGTTAATATTGCCGCAAGAAGACAATCATTTTCTGATAGCGACGAAGCAAGCAATCATAATAAATCTTCAAAATCAAAAGGTCAGAGCCGAAAAAATAAATCCTCGCCTAAACAACAGAGTAATTTCTCCAATCCTTCAAATCAATCTGACGTTTCTAGTGATCAGAAAGATACGGAAAAAGACCCAACTCTTGCCGAAACTCTAATGCAGGTATTTGCAGATAATCCAAACAGGAAAGGAATAGCAAAAACTCTCAAACAAAATTCTTGTCCTGTTTTTCCTTTATCAACAAAAAAATGGATACCACCACTGCCAACACAAAGGTTTGTTTTAATTTAAAATTATTGAATACGAATATATTAAAACAAATAAATTAAATAATATCGAGAAGCTAACTGAAAATTAAAAAAAAAAAAAAAAGAAAAATTCCAATTTAAGTCATTGGAATTTCTATAATTATTAATTAAATTTTTAAGTTGCAGATGTGCCATAATTTGATGATAAAATTAGCCAAGAGAGAATTGATCTTTATTTTTAATTCAAATTTTCTCTATCACCATATCTTTTTCTTTATTGCTAGTTACTGTATCTATGATCTTAATTTTATTTATATTCTTATATTAAATTTCGATAAGTTAAAATCTAATATAAAAGTTTCCATTAAATTATATTAGCAAAATGTTTTCTAAAATCAAAATTTTGCCTTTAGCTGTTTTGTTATACATTAAATAATGTTTAATTAAGAATTTTGGTTTTAGACAATCTGTTTAATCAGAAGAGTAAATAAAATAAACATAAATTATAAGACAGAAGTAGTTTTTGCTTCTCTCTCTACTCTACCATATTATGAGTTTACTTAGATATAAATTTATATTAATTTAAATTATTAGGAGAATTGCAAATTTTTGGATGTTATAATGCAAAAGATATTAAAAAATATGACTGTTTTTAATTAAAAAAAGAAAGTTTTGGTGATACAGTTCATTAAACTGAAAGATTCCATAAGATTTGCCTAATGATTTTTTAACTTTTTCCAGTTCAGTCAAAGAAAAATTTTAATAAAATCGAATTTATGTAGCCCATAAACTTTTGTATGAAAAGTTTGATTGATATGATATTTTGAATGACGATCATTAAAATAATAAAAGGAATTAACCTATTGAAAATATCTGATATTTGTAACGTAAAAATTAATTGATGATGATAATCATCGTTCAAACTATTAGAAGTATTCTCTATATCCTCTCTTTCATGGATCATATGGATTGTTCCTAATTCTTATGAAGATTGAATTCATTAATTACACGGTTATTCTCTATATTTTTCTATTTATTCTAAGCTTTAAATCTGATTTTTTACTTCTCCAATCCCGTCAGAGTTGTTCTAGTTGACAATAAAGATATTTTTAATTTCGACCGTCATAAGACGCAAAATTTATAAAATCCATAAAATAATAAGTTTTTATCGTCGATAACAGTAAATTTTATAAAAATAGCTTTGTATAATGATCAGTAATAAAAAAAAAACTGAAGACAAATGTGATTTTCACCTTTCAAAATTTTCCGAGGAATCCAGATTTATGTATCATTTTCTCTGTGTCGTCTTCAATCGACTTAATCATGGATCTGAGTTAGATTTATTATGGGATCGACTAAAGAGATCGTTCACATTTCTCTAAGGCAATTTCCCTCTCAATATAAAAAAACTAACATGGTAAAAAAAAAAAGAATCTGAAACACTCTACGATGTTCATTCCTCAAGAAATTTAGCAAATTAGTACAAACCGAAATTTTCCTGATTTCAATACAGATAATTATTGTATTTCTCATTATTTTTTACATTGATTTTTTTTTCCTAGTGCTATTTGATAGGATTAATTCACTGTCAATAAGGAAACTGTGATTTGATGTTAAGTAAGAATCAAAGCCTCTTCTTATAATATATGAATCAAGATAAAAAATTCAGTTGCTGGACAAGCTGTACAATATATCTAGAACCCTCAGCTATCGAATCACAGAAAAAGGCAAAATGCTTACAGCCAGAGGCAAAATGAAGAGATGTTAACATCAATAAACTCGGGAACGGACAGCTCTATTTACTTCCGAATTTATTGATGTTAACATAAAAGCATGTTACCGTTTGGCACATAATATGGAAGTTTGTTCCTTTCCAAACTTACTACGCTTACAAAAACTATTAAAAATATATATATATTTATGTAATTTCGAATGTTTTAATATCAAAATAATGATTTCTTACTTTTTTAGATCATTTCGCCGTTATTCGAGACATTATTTGTTTTATATAACTGAATATACTGTAGAATATTATTCAATCAATTTTACTAATTTATGATAGCTAAATAATGATTTTTCTCAATAAAAAAAATTAAAAAAATTTGAATCTAAAGAAAATAACTCTTTCGATCTCTTAATGATGAAAATTTGAGAATTATTTTGAATTAAACAAGGAGAAATAACAGTTAATTGGGAATTAATTCTAATCAAAGGAATTTTTAAGGACTTTTAAGTGCAGTTTATTACGAAAAATCCATATTTATAACATACATTAATTGCTTTTACATTAATGATTTAACGTGTGAAGAATAGTAAGAATTAAATACTGCACTGCATAACGAAACGTCTCTTAGTTCACATAATTCCTTTAGAAAATCATACAAATAAAAAAAAATAATAATAAATTTTAGAGAGAAAAAAACTATTCAGTTTAAAATACAAAAAAAAAATTATTTGTTAAAAAAATATTTTGTTTCATTTAAGCTTAAATTTTTTTCTGATCGTATTCCGAACCAAGTTAGTGGAAGTAATTACATATATTATAAAATTTATGTTTCTTACATCACTGGATACTTGATCTCTAAATGATCTTTTTTCTTTGTATAATTTTTAATTTTTTTTAAATTTTAAATTAAAAAATTTTCTATCAAAAATAGAAATAATGGTTGGAAAATTCTGATTCACGTACCTTGAACTTTTTAAAATTCTATACTTTGTATTTGACATGCATAAAATCGGATGTTAAAAATTTAAAGAACTAATGTTTCCACGTAAAATGCGATAAATTTAATTAAAATTTAATTAATTATAATTATCTAATATAAATATTTAACATTTTAACTGTTACGACATTTAATGTCTTCTTATAAATTTGTTAGTGAGCGAATTTTTATAGTAGGAAAAAAAAATCTGTTTTCGTGTAACATTTTCTATTTTTATCCAACAGAAGTTACCCTATTACCTATAGAAAAACAGAAAGACTTCAGTCAGTAGATTCGAGTGGCAGTTCCGCACCAAGTGACACAGAAGATCTTTTTGGTGTAGCTTCCGAAGACCAACATCCAGTGCTCAGACGTCAGGGTGCCTTAAGTGAAGACGACGGTGATAGGTAAGAACAAATTTAATAAAAATGACAGTTATAAAGAAGAACAGCGATATATATACTGTATATATATAAAAACACGAAGAGAAAAAAATTCCAATATCCAGTATTAATTACAAGCATGTAGCTTTATTAACCATTTTTTTTTAAATTCCCTTTAACAATGATCAGAACCGTGAATGGTGCGTTAAAAAATTCCAGTTGCTTAAAAATTATTTTCTCAATTAATTTATTGTTTTATTACAAATCCTTAATAGATTTTCTTTATTGCTTCCTATTTCTTCCCTTAGTAAGATTTATATCCTAAGTAGATTAACCATAGATGATGTCTACCCTCTATCCCTTCTTATTGTTCCAATAGTGAAGAGTCAAGCGGAGATACAACAGTCCTGCTCCGAAAAACACCCAACGTATCCGTAGTGAAGAATGTCTCCAAGTTATCTGACGATTCCACATCATCTCCTCGCATCACTGTATCATTATCTGACTCGTCTAGTACACCTTCTCTGCCGGAATTGCTGGATTCAACATCACTCACCGAACATCTGGTCACAGAAGAGATCCCAAAGAATCTTCATTGATGTCAACTGTTTTTGAACTGTCTTCATTTTTATTTCACTTTAAGAAAATTTCTTAATTTATATATATATTTTTTATTTTATTTTATTTGATAAAAGTTACGAGACAATCAAATTGTTAATTTTGGAAATTTCCGCGATGAATATTTCTCTAACTTTGTCTCTTACTATCTCTCTTTCTCTCGCTATCGCTCTCTCGCACTTCCCAGATATGGGGGAAATCTGCACGTCAAAATACCTCTATGTGCCTCATATTAGCACTTCACACGAAGAAAAAACAATTTTAAAATCTCTTTATTATAATATTTTCTTAAAGTTAACATAAAAATAACTATATATATAAGTATGGCATATATATTGTTTTTTTTTTATTTTATTTTTATTTTTGCTTGTACAAAATTTGATGTCTTTCTCTCTCTCTCTCTCTCTACTTCTCATTGTCTTTCTACGCTGCTGACTTAAAATATTCCTTAGTTATCGGCAGAATTTATTGCATTGTTTCTTTTATTATTATTATTTTTTTTTATTCTTACCCGAAGAAAGCGATTCTTTCACTGCCTGTGATTCTTTAAAATAATGTAAAAAAAGAAAACTGTAACCATACCAACACCTTCAAAGGATTGATCGATCGATGCGTTAATCTTCATATATTAACATCATAAATATATAACAAATAAGGAATGATCAATATAATGTTCCATTTGATAAACTATGCATTACTTTACTTCCTTATTATGGTACTTTTAAATCTTATTATAAAAAATGCTACAGTTTCGTCGAATTATGCAAAAAAAAAATCATTGATGCAAGTTAAGAAAAGCGACCAAAAAGAGAAAATTACTGATATATTTAAATGTCTTTCAAAATGTACAGTTACAGTTAATAAAAAAAAATTATAACTTGTTTACGATTATGAAAATTAACGTAAACATAGTTAAAAAATTTATACGAATTCTTTTTAAAACAAATAAAGGTTCTTTTATGTTTGAACCAATTTGTTGATTGTAATTATTTTTTTATCTATTTTTTTTTACGAAATATTATTATGTATTCATTTTATTCGTCTGTTCGTTTGTCTGGCTTGAGATAAGGCGTAACAAAACATTTATAAGTTTTGGAATAATTCCGTATTATATTTATTAATTTTGAAGATTATTGCATTGTCTCGTTACAACGTGGCGGACATTAAAAAAATAGACATCGATATCTCGGAAACTGTCATTCGAACATGAATTTATATTATAGCATTTGAAAGAAGATTGTAGCTATATTTTACAACAGTGACCTTATATGATTACTTTTTCTGTCTGGCTGTGTGTCAGACAGTCCGTAAAATACTTTAAGAATAAAGCATCGTAACGTATTCAATTTTTACGTGATCGTTTCTTTTAATCTAAACTACACGATTACTAATTTTGAAGTAACCACGCGATTCTGTAACCAAGATGGCGGCATTTGTAAATTCTATATATTTGAAACTATTGCAAGCATATTTGTAACACATAAAAGATTATCATTTGGAAGAGTTTTTTTACAAAAAAAAAAATGGATATAACTTAAAAAAAATCCTAAAAATGTAGTTTCGTTAAAATTATGATATTTTTTTTTTTAATTAAATTTACGATGGTAATCAAATTCTCCGAACATGTAAAGCCAATTAAATGCGTAATTTAAATATTTAAAACAATAAAACATATCAAAAATGAATTACGATTGCTAACTTATTTAATATCAAAAATATACACAGTTTAAATTATGATTGGCGATTTTACGGAGAATATCGCAGATTATCGATTTTGTTTCCGTAAGTTTTATTGTAATATCGATCATTTAAGCCATAAATTCGGCATATTCATGTCATTTAAAGTGTTTTATGTAGAGATAAATATAATTATAGATCTGATTTTATTGCAGGAATAAGTGGAGCCGCTTTAAAATTTTAAATTTAGATGATTAACATGCAATATCAAGATTTAAAGCTCTTATAATTTTAACGATACAAGATATTCTTACGTACATAAAACAAGCTTAAATAATTTAAAAAAATTGAGTTTTTACGAATTTTTAATGCTTTATTGACAATTGTTATTAATACAATTTAAAAAAAAATTTTTTTTACTCTCCATTCATGCCATTTAAGCCATCGAAAATTATCTTAATTATGTTAAATATTTAATCTTCTTTCCATTTATTAAGATCATTTTTTTTATAAACTTATATTATTGTTTTCACAGATGTTTTTATTATATAAAATTAATATCCCGAAGGTTAAAACAACATAATTAATGATTTAAAATTAAAATTAAACATTATTTAAATTTACAGAAATTTGATTTTTCTATCGTGAGAAAGATTTTATAAATACTGTTTTTTTATATTAAAATTTAATTTTTTTTTTAATAATTCGACAGATATTTAGATTTTTCTTTCGTTCGATCCTGGACATGGTAAAAGTTAATCAAACTAATTTTTATTTTTATTTTTTTCCCCTCGTTTCCTGAAATTTTTTTTATACCTCTTTAACGTTCAATAAAAATTAGAAAATAATTTTTTTTTTAAATCTAAATTAATTTATTAAAAATAAATTAATGCGGTTTGGCTACAGAAAACAATATTTAGTACGTAAAAAAATGTTTGTTTTTTTTTTTTTCGTATTGGAAAATACTTATCACTTAAAAAAAAAGGTAAGATTTTTTAAAATTTATTATTATTATTATTTTCTTTTAAAATTATGTTTTCCTTTGTTGAGTAATATTATTTCCGATATCAATGGTATAATTATTGGAAATTACTCAACTGCATGCAAACAAATATTTTTAAATTGCAAAGTAATTTTAATAAAATAAACTTTTATTAAAACAGCATAAGGTTTACTTCAAGTTTTTGTTTAAAAAAAATATTTTAAAAAAAGTTATATTTTTATCGCATTTTCTTCTCAGATTTTATAAATGAGACGTTGATTTCTCCATGATTTTTTTTCCATTCTTTAAAATTTATGTTACTTTTTTTAAGTACGAGCAGCTGTTTGTTGTTTTCGAAATTTTTTCTTACAAGAAACTACAATCCCATCTTATTAAACGCTGCAAAAAAAAAAAAGTTGCATTTTTTTAATAATTTTTAATAATAAAAATTAATAAATGAAATATAAATTTATTTTTTTTATATCCTTTCTGAATCTTTAGATTTAAAAAAAAATTCTATTTATAACGTAAGATTTAAAAGTTTTTCTCTAAAAGTTTAAACAACGAGCGAATTTTTGTAATTTTTTAATAAAAAATTTTAAAGATGCAAACATTTTCTAACATTAAAAAATATATTTAAAAAGTTTATATATTATTTTTTAGACTTAAAATCGTACGCCATTTTTAAATGCGAGTACATTTATAGCATGAAAATAGTGCGAATTTTTTATATGTTTATCTATAATTTTATATTTAAAATGTTAATTAAACGTGAATATTTTTATATAATATCGACAGGTATCGTTAGAAAATCAAGAATAATGAAGAATATCGCCTATCGACATGTAATTAGAAAGTAAGTTTATGTTTACTACTTATGCTAATTAATATTAATGAGTACAAATATTATAGCCAGTTAAAGATTGGAATTTATATAATTGCTAGTATTTTGATGCAAATCGTAAATTTACTTCCATAAATTAAAGATAAACTAAGGCATTCTGACACATTATTGTTTCCATTGCCATGCATTTAATGCTCAATAAACTCTTCATCGACGATTATGTAGCGCAATGCAATCTTCGATATCTCAAACAAAGTAGAAAATTAAACTTTATGCAGTGATGCATAGATTAATTTCGATATTAAATTTTAAAATAGCCGATTTATCAAAGCAGATACATTTTTAAACAATCATTTTTTATTTTTATTTTTTTTTGGTCGTGTTCTATTAATCATCTGGTATCTGCTAACTCTGTCAAGATGGAGTCGACCGAAAAACATTAAAATAATAATAATAACAACAATTACAGTTATTGCTTTATTAATAAAATAATAAATTTTATCGAAAGTTTTCGTCCGAAAGATTAAAAATCGGATTAATCGTTCTGTTAAAGAAAACATTCTTTCATCCGGAATGATTATTTAAGAAGACGAATTTTTTAATTATTTTACATTAATGTGGAGATAAATTTACTTCAATATATTCTCGGAAATCGGTCTATTTTTGACAAAAATCGATAAACGTTTTTCAAACGCCTGTAGGATGATGCTTATCTGCCAAAGAGTTGAATTCGTTGATAAAAATAATTCTCTGGAATCAATAAGGGTGGAGTTGTTGGAAAAGAAAAATTCTCGAAAGCCTTTTCTTCTTCTTCTTATTCACTTCGCCCGTTCCTATAGAAATTCGATGGACTAACAATGGTCGAGAAAAGAATTGAAATTGCTTTATAATTATGAATTCTAAAACCAGAGAAACGAAAGGTTTAATTAAAATTTTATCGTAATAAATATTATATTTGTATTTATACCGTTAGAATGATATTCAGAAACGTGAGAAAAACAGACGTGTAGCGAATGCCGTTCACGTATTTCACATTTCATTTATTATTAGTATTTTTTTTTTTTTTTTTTAATAAATTAAAAGATGGAAGATTTGGCTCGGATGACGAAAATAATCGTGAAGACAGACAGTAAAAAAAATTACAGAAAGATTATTTTCCAACGTGAATGATATCTGTGCTTTTGTGTACGCGTTAAAAATAGAATGGAGAACTTATCTCGCTTTTTACGAAATTAGAAAATCGTTTCTTTATCCATCTTCGCTAAATGTTTTAAATGTAGAAGCCAGTGGTTGATTGAAACAAGTCCTTAAATAATTTCTGTCCTTAAGAACTCTCTTATTTATAATTTATTATAAAGAAAGTATATAGACTTATTATATTTAATAACTTCGCTATAAAATTTTAATGATGATAAATTTCTGTTTACAGATCAGTTGTGAGAAAACAATGAGAAATGTGCGAATGCCATCATGCACGCCAGTGGATTTTTAACATGATTGCGATTCAAATGTTGCAGAAATCTTATAAACATTATCAGAATCTTACATTTTTATAAATGTTATTATTCTTCTTGCAAATAAATCTGGTTAACTGTATCGGTGTGCTATTTTTATGCCAACTGCGATGCAAAAACATTTATTGTGCCTATGGGATACGAGTTAGAAGAGAGTGCAAGAAGACATTAAGTGTATACAGATATCGACTCAAGTTTTAACAGTATTTTACTAACAGATGTTCCTTATTTAGTGTTTAATTTGCACAAAACAAATCAAAAGATTGATTTATGCCATGCTGAAGTGAAGAACAACGCATTTTTACAGTTGAATGAACATTCTAAAAATCAGAAAACTGATAAAAACTCAAAGCACGTGGTTATCCTGAAAGAAGTAAGTGATTTTCTTTATAACTTTCTCAAAAAATTAAATTATTTAATAAAGTTTTTTTCGAATATCATGTGAATGTCAGTTTGATATCTCACCGATATATCAATGTATAAATTCGATATTTCTTGGAAACTTTGGAATTTTGCCACGCAGATGGATAAAGTTTGATGAACATCAACTTGCAATAGTAATATTTCTCAATTCCAAAAATGCTGTAGCCAGAATTTCTGGCAGAATTCCCAAACTTTAGAATCCATAATAGCTGCATGCGGATTATTTGCCCTTTTGCTTCCTCATTTTCTTCAAGAAAGAAAAGTGAGAGACGATATTTTTAGACTCCATAACCTCTAAATTTTGGAAACTTAGTATGAGTAATAACGTTTATGTGATGTATAATAAAGATTTATACTTATAAATTCATAAAAATTTTCATAGATATTATAATCTGTTAAACAATTGCAGTTAGAAATATTATATAAGTATTTTTTTGATAATTTTTATTAATAGGAAAAAAACACTTTTTTCTTCACTTTTAGCGTTAAAATTATACAACTGATGTTGAAAAAAAACACAAAAGTTTCTTTTGATGATATGATAAACTTCAAGTACAAATAAATATTTTTTCCCTCTCTCTTGCTCTCTCTATCTCTGCAATCTTTGCTTCGAACTAAAAGCAATTGGATATTGGCCAAATATATATATATTTTTTGACTTTCTTCTTAAATCTTTGTAATTACTTCTGAAGGAGTTTAATCCTTTCTAAATTTTCATATTTGCAAAATGCGAAGAAAATTCTTCTTCGCGAATAACTCGGATAGTAGCGTGAAGATATAGTAATATGCTGCAGCTAACTTTCTAGAAGTTTTTCTATAAACAAAATAGTTTTTCAGACGTTCATATTCCGGAGATGCACTGCTTTAATATTTAAAAAATAAAAATAAAGAAAAAAAAAATGCGGAATTTCTCGCCTAGAAAGATTTGATAAATCTCCATTCGAGTTACGAATAATTATCAGCGCAAATTTTTTAATGATTTTGTGTAGGTAGTTCTCATTAAACGATATGCACTGAAACTATTATTTTATATTAAAAATATTACTCTTATATTTTTCTACAAGAAAAAAATAAGAAATTCTTATGGGAAAAGTAGCCTGTCTACACCATTAAAATAAAAACTGACATATAAACATTCGGATGAGCATCACGTAGAACTTTACAGAGATTCCATTTTAAGCCGTTTTCCGAGATAAAAGATAGGCATTTTATCTAATCTATCATTGTTTGTAAAACTTGAAACTCAGTTTGAAGATTTTTTTTTTCGACAATTTCTGCAAAAATTCTTATACTAAAGTATAGAGCTTTTCGACAATTTCGAAAAATTGACGTTAGAAAACTGTGAAGAGAGGCAAAACGACTTGAAATATAAAGCTTCGCGAGTAATCTTTTCCTTCTTAAAATATACAAAAATAACCTTAAAATCTGCATGATTTCGATATATATAAAGCTAAATTTATTATATAAATCAACAAAGTCGTTTAATAGTTTTCAGTCTGGATCTCCATCGTGCATTTAGAGAGTTAAAGTAATGAAAGAAATATATATATATATATATCGTTAGTTGTTTTCTGAAACAGCGTATGATAATTTATACCCTATTTTTGTTCTTTAAGTCGTATTTTTGCCGAAAAAAGATTATGTAAATGTCCGAATAAATGCAGATGTATAAAAAGAACTGTAGGAGAATAACTTGTCTAAATTGCTTATTTTGTATGTGAGGCAGATTTTAAATCGACATGGGCACAAAAGAATCGCTGCCAATGCTTGATAATGTAGATATTTTCTGAAGATATTTTTGATTTAGTAATTGTCAAAGGTTAGAAAATAAATAAAACGTTTATAGTTCGGCGATGTAAATGGTGGTCGTGATATTTTTGTTCGCATTCTCTACGTACAGATATTTTATTCACAGTGGAAGAAAAACAACTTAATAAAAATCCTCTAGAGAAATTTTTCTAGCTCGAATAGAGAATTTTAAGTTTGTAAAGATATTTATGCCGTTTAGTTTGCATTTATATTAAAAAATATTATTAATTTTGTTTGTCTACAGTAAATGCACTTCGTAGTAAAATTTTTAAATGCAATTTTTCGTTATTTTAGCATAAAAATTAAATTAATTCTTAGCGTTTAAAGGCAGAAAATTCTTCGAAGATTCGGTTTAAATAACGTGCTATTGAGCGCTAATCTATATCACATACTGATGGCTGAAATTCCAGATAAAACCTGTACTAAAATGCAGAAAATATAGATTTTTATTAGAGAAAATTCCGATATAAACTAAGAACAGCATGCTAAAAATGTAGAAAAAAATATAATAGAATTTCAGTTATCAGATTTTGGAATTTTCTCTCTATATATGTATAAAAATAAAGACTAAGATAATAGAGAAAATTCCAGAGAAGGATCATATAAAAATGTAGAAAATAGAGATTGGAACGAAAAAATTCCAGAATAAAAAAAAATAATGAGATTATTAAAACGTTATTTCATGTTTTTTGACTCGAATACTAACGTCCATTGGATATGTGCAGTATTTCGCGAACAATGCCAAACTCTCTGTAAATGCTCTGTACTTTGTTTCATTTTCGCAATTGCTCTCTTCTATATTACTTTTATTCTATCATTCTAACGTTTTTCTAGTCATTACTCATGAATCATGAAAGTAGAAACCCATGTAAAAATATCTTAGAATGTTCTCGGGAATGAACACTCTCTTTCCTTGATAACAGAAAAACAGATAACACGTAATAAAACTTCAGCACGCTTTTAGAGTAGGAGTAAAATTTACTCGCATGCGAGTAGATTACCAGTTAAAAATAAAATAAAAAAAAAGAAGACGAAACGAATATATAACTTTAATTTTGATTCGCTAAAGTATGTAAACACGCATTCAATTAACCGTTTACCAAGTTTCAAACTGAATAATTTCAAAATCGATCGTAGACGATATTTTGGGAATTTGATACTTGCGTAATTTATTATAAACATGCAAATTAATTTCGCAAACAATCAGCCTCGCATTCAGAATATGCTACTACAGTACTACACCAGTTCCTAAGCGTCATCAAATTATCTTTAGCGTGGTAATCATTTTTATACGTTTTAAACATTTTCTGGAAGTTATGCATACATAAATAAAATTTTCTCAATTGCTCTAAGGAAACTTTATGAATATCTTACAAAGGATGCCATTAATTTAATTTCTCTTAAACGTTTACAAGCGAAACAAATTTTTACACTTCTAATTAATTAAAGTGAACGCGAATAAACGTAAATTTTCGAATCTTCGGATTCTAAAACTTTTCGTTCGTTCGGCATCCCCATTCTAATTAACGCGAAAAAGGTTCAAACGTAATGATTTACTTGGCACAAATTGATAGCCGATAGTTTTCGTGACGAACAAATAAGTAATTTAGATCGAGTGGCAAACGATTTAACGAATTTATCCGAGACTATTACTTTTAAAATGGCTCGTTTGCTAATTTTGAGTGTAGTCTGCAAACAAATTCGTTAAGGTTAAGCGTTTCCAGTAAAGTAATTGCTCTGGCGGTAAACGTAATTTAACTTTATCACTCGACTTTATTATTGCGATAACAAAGCCGTCTTATATGCCACTATAAAGGATATAAAATGGTAAAAATTATTCCTTGCATTATGCTGCGTAGTTTGTTTACGTAAAGCGTGTTTTTATAAATGAAAGGAGCCCTTGTTAATTTTTTATAACTCATAAATTGTAAATAAAACACGGTAGATGATTCAGTTACGCTCTATTTCGCGTGAAGATCAATCACGAAATTTTTTTTTTTCGACATAAGTTAATCAAAATTCTTTCATAAGCATGCGATTATTCGCATGAATTTTTTATCGAATGCAATTCGGTGCGTGGAAATGTAATGGACATCTTGCATAATCATGGAATTTTTTTCTGATTAGATTTGGGAATAAATTCTCTGCAGGATCATTAAAAATTTACTTCAATTTTCGATAAAATTGCTTCCATTTGGAATGAAGCCAGTATAATGACAACGGATAATTATTATACAATACATATATCCATGACAAAAAAAAGTTAAAACGCATAATGAGATCATGTTATCATTTTTTGCCAAAATAGCAATTTAATCTAAAATATTAGGATGATTTTTTACGAATAATAAATATAAATTTTACGTTTTATTCTTTGTGAAGTACTACAGGATCATAAATTTAAATGTAAACAAACTAATCTGTCAAGTTTTTTTTTTAACTAACACTAAAAGGAGTATTTATCTTATTTGATTATTCTCAAATGTCAGAATTGCTTCTATAAGCAATAATTTTTATTTCAAAAGTAAAATGAGTTGCTCGTACCTTATAAAGCAATGCAACGCGACGCGTACACATTACGCTTCGCGTTGTGATAAAAGAATAGTGCCCACACAGTTCTATGATAGTACCATAGCACATATGCGCATCGTGTTGCGGATTGATATGGTGTAACTAATGAAAGTAAGCTACAAACATCCATGAAACCTACATTTAAAGCATTTAAAAATGTTATAAATATAAATATGCATTATAGACAAATAGCAAGTATACTGTCTTATCTTCAAGATTTGTAACTTTCATTAATTTCATGCATAGTTGCATGCTATAAATACAAATATGCATTAAAAGCGCATTACTAGACAAATAGCGTGTATACGGTCTTATCTTCAAGATTTGTGACTTTCAATAGTTGCATTAGTAGTTTACACCATGCTAATTCGCAACACGATGCGCATATGTCGATATGGTGCTATTCTTTTATCATAACACGAAGCGCAATGTGTACGCGTCGCGTTGCGTTGCGTTATGGACTAAAAAATGATACGACCAACTCATTTTACTTTTGGAGTCCTAGGAATTGTCAAGTTCAGTTTGTCGTTGATTAAAAATATAACGCGCAAGTTAGCAGGTAGACAATAGTACATATTAATTTTATATTATGTGTATAGATATAATAAGAAAAATAATTACAAAATAGATTTGTTAATAAAATTTTACATTTTTTTGTGAAGATTACTTTAAAGCAATTAAATTCTAAAAAAATAACCGATATTTTGTAATTAAATGTAAGATATGATTTCATATGTATGTATATTATCTGTATATATGTTCGTATTTAAGAAAAATTCCAGTTTGTCATCTTCTTGAAGTAAATTTTCCATGAAAATATGAACGAAGTTATTGTTAATTTAATAATATTCTACGCTGTCGTCGTTAAATTGTACAAGTGCATACAGTTAAGAAAATTAATTAGTAGCAATTATTCAAATTTGCAACTTATTGTTGCTTTTGTGGAAGATTTTTATCTTTAGTCGCACATTATTTTCTTCTCAATATTAAGTTTATAGTTTAATACTTTCGTATATTATATTCTTACTATTTTATATCATAAAAAATTATCTATAATTAAACATTTTTTTTTCATGGTTAAAGTTGTAGTAATACTTCAATCAGAAACACATTCTGCAATCATTCAAAAAATTATTTACTGCAGCAATGTTAATTACATGTCAAAATTATTGTGTCTAGAAAACTAGTCGAAGATCAAACAAAAGTGCAGTTTAAAGTAAATCTAAAATATTCAGTTAACTCGAATTTAACATCATAACTTATATTCTTCAATTGCTTTTATATACTATTTTCCAGATGTTTTCGGTAAGATTAAATACATCTGATATTGAAAATATCTGGTGAACTTTCAAACCGCGATATTGATGATGTGCTATGTCCTCCACACACTATATTAATAGAAAATAAATAACTTTTGCGTTACGTTTCCTATACTATATATGATATATATAGGCCTATAAGTATATCGAAAATAAAATTTCCATTTTTTAAACATTTTTTGATATTGATACAGTTTTAAAACTCCGACTCGATTCTAATAGAAAGTTATAGGTATCGTGTAATACGGGTTCATATTCAGGTTACATTCTTCAAAGTAGTCTTTCAACCTTAACGTTATTAAATCGTGCAGAAATGGGATACCGGTGTAGACAATCTGTTTCGTTTTTCTTCTTTATTAACAAAAATTTGATAGTGGAAAAATCATAATTATTTTTATTAGATTAGATTAGTAGGCATTCAGGATTTTAACGTTTTGCTGTAGCGAATAGTGTCGGCGATTAATCTGAGCAGTGAGTATTTGTTGATTAAATATTACTTTATCGATTATGTAAACTGTTTTTAAAAATAATGCGAATCTCATAAGTATTTAAGAAGGATCGATGTCGAAACTTCCTAGATTAATTTTTACTTAAAATCTCTTCGATATTTTAAAACTGTAGAATATTTTTTCCTCTTGATGTAATAGCACTATATCGTTTTCTATTTACTTTTAACCTTTATAAACACATATCCGAGACTAGTCATTTATCAACGTAGCATGTTTTCTGTCTAAACTGTATAAACCGATGCAACACGAGATTGTGTGATCGTATGTCACGAAAATGCTACCTTGCACAATTTTACGTTTATTTCTCGACATATCGCGACATAATGTATGTTAAAACTTCCGCCGAAGTTTTACGCTTTTAACAACTGTTAGTAACTTAACAATGTTTACAGTTTACGAAAACGTTTTAATCTTTTCTAAGCATGTTAATGGATTTAGGAATAAACTTAGCTTTATACCTTTTATGATAAATTGATTCGCGTATAGATTTTTTTTGTAATGTTAACGGTTCTATCAGAACGACTGAAGAAAGATATTGGTCTCACGTTTACTTGAGCACTGAAGCGAAAAAGCTAAACCAGGTAGTTGTAAGACAGACAGGTCAATGCGGAACGTCAAAAAAAAAAATAAGAAAAAAATTCTTGAAAATTTTTCTTACATATTACTTTCAGGAAATTTTCCAGATATTAAAAAAATTAAAAAAAAAAAAAGTTTTGTGTTGCTTCGTAACAACAAGTGTTGCTTTAAATTACATATTGTATGATTGATTAATTTTCAATCTAATTTCAAATTATAATGAAATTTTTGTCGTTTTTCTTTCGTTGCAAAGAAAATAAAAGTTATGTTTTACATTATCGGAAGGTATAATAATTAATTTAATCCATGTTTATTTTTTTTGTATATTCAGTACTATAATTATTATTATTTTATATTTTTCCTTTTAATATTTTTAATGTTCAGTTTATTTTGTAAAAATGCACGTAGCTCAAGATGATTTGATGCGTGTCTCCTCGAATATCTTGTTGTCATCATATGTCATCTGCAAGACTCTCAATCTCACGAGAATGGGACTAAGTCACGCAGTTGCCATCTCGAATCTAGTAAAAGATTGATTTTTCTGAGGAATTTCGTTAGATGCCGAAAGTAAATACAACATAGAATTTTAGTCAGGGTTTCATTACCGAAAAACACGCCTGAAAGTTTAAAATTCATTCTGTGAATTGCGATACACGTATTAATAATATTCCGGATGCAATGGCTGAATTTGTATTTGTTTAAATAGTTTAATTGAAGATAGATTAATTTATGCTTTATCTATAATATTATTTAAGCTATAAATTTGCATATTTATCGTTTTAATTTAAAAAATACTATAAATGTAAGGAAAAATTGAAAAAATATCGTTAAAATTCTAGACGATTTTTGCATTTGAACCCATTCTGTTTTTAAAAAAAATTAATTTTATCTATCGGAAAAAATCTATTTACGGCTCGGATAATTTTAAACGAAAGGTAGTTTCCTGCAAGATTGTTATAAAATAATGAGAAAGTATTGTTTAATTGCTATTTCAAAATAATTAAAATCATTCTTCTTCGATTATTATTTCTATACAACAAAACAAAATTCGCGTAAGAAACGAATAAAATATTTATGAAGTTGACAAGAAAAGCAAAGCATATCGACTGGAAATGACAGCAAAAAACCGAAACTATTTTTCAAAACTTTGACTGAAAAAATGGCGTAGAAATTTAAATAAATATATTTTTATAAAACAGTCAAGAAGCATTTAAATTATGGAAATTTTCTTAATTAAAAAATATTTTTATATGTTTATTAGAAGTGAATTTATATCTTGCAATATCTCTTATATATTAGGAAGATAATTATTTATAGTTTTAATTTTTTTTTTTTTTTTAATATTATAAAACTATAAATTTTAATGCGAACAAACTTTTCTTTAATTCAAACTTATTTTTAAAGTTATATTATTTAAGACTAACTTTAATTTACCATAAAAAATAATTTTTTTAATGTTTAATTTTTTTAATTTAAAAAAAAAATTAAATGTATTTTTAAAATAAATTATCATCGTTTATAATTAAAATAATCTTTCGTGAGACTTAAAAATTGCTTTAAGAAAATATTATTTCATGCTAATAATTTTATAATCGTTCTACTTTTTGCAATAACCATTATTTAATGTTATGGCAGTCATAAAACACGAGATAAAATCAAAGAAAAAATTTTTAATTAAGGAAAAAAAAAGTAAATATTTTATAATCAACATAATTGTGCTTTTATTTATAAACTAATGTTTTAATGGGATTTTTTAAGCGATTTTTAACTTTAGTAAATGTAAATAGCCATTTTTGGTTAAGGAAAAGAAGCAAATTCCTATTATATAAATTATTCTTGTGTGCAGACTCGCAAATTAAAGTTTTTTTCGTTCAGTTTAACATTTACGAAATTTCTTATAATCTGCGATTTATTTAATCGCTATAAGGATTTTTTATATATATATATGTTAGATAAACATGCACTTTCTTCATAAAATTTTTTTTTTACATTTCCTAATTAGAGTATAATAACTGTTTATCTTTAGTAATCTCATTCATGATGCACAGTTTTACGTTTTTTGTTTTTAATTAAATTTACAAAGTTCATTTATTTAACAGTCATTTTAAATTTAAAACTTGATAACAATGTGCTATTCTATACATAAAATATTTTCGAATGAATTATTTTTAATTTTTTTTTTTTTTTGTGTTAAAACAAAATTTATCATTTACCAACTTAATATTCTTTAAATTGCTAATTAAATTCTTTAAATAATATTAAAAGTAAATAATAATAAATAATTAAAAAGCACAATTTGAAATATAAATAATACTTTTTGTTTATTTATACCATTTTAAGATTTGTTAACATCAAAGATTTTAAGTCAAGGATGTTTAAGTTAACGTTGAAAATTTTAAAAAAATTTTTGTTAAATGTTGCCAATTCGTAAAAATTTTATCTAGTGTTGCCAATTCATAA
The DNA here is from genome assembly GCA_011317285.2 of Androctonus mauritanicus. Classification (NCBI taxonomy): domain Eukaryota; kingdom Metazoa; phylum Arthropoda; class Arachnida; order Scorpiones; family Buthidae; genus Androctonus; species Androctonus mauritanicus. The sequence goes on along the minus strand of WUQG02402940.1, from coordinate 14,058 downwards.
AATTAATAATTAATATATTAATAAGTAATGTAATACAATATTCCGTTATAAATTAATATTAAAATAAAATTTTAAAATGTATAAATAAATTATAAATTTCAAAGTGGATATTTCTTAATTTTTTTTTTAATTAATGTATCGAATATTCAAAAAATAAATAAATAAATTTATATTCATACCGTAAATTTAATTTTAAAATTTGTTCATCAAATATTAATAAGAAAATTTTTTCTAATTATCTGGAAGAATATTTTAAAGAATATTTTAATAGGATTAATGCTCTTGATGAATTCTGATACTGTATTGTACAATAGAAATATCTTAAGAACGATATTTGTAAACCAATCTGAGCTAATGGCAAAGAGGATTATCGTAAAACGCACTTTAACCGTACATTGCTGTTTATTTTTCCGAAGAGAGGCATAAATCTATCAAAATAAAAGACTAATGGAAATTATGGTAATAATTAATTATCTTTTTTATTATCCGATAATTATTTTTTGCAGATTATTCCCTTCTGCAGATGAATAAAATTAAAAACAAGACGTAGCGATTTGATTACCAAGCAAAAGAAAGCAATAGGATTTTTTATGTTAACTTATTATGTAATTTCTTAAATAGAATCTGTTTTTATCGCATCCATTTTTATAATTACAAAAAAGTAATTGACTTCTGTTGTTTTAAAAATTAAAAATTGCACTGTTCCCTTTAATATTCAAAAATTTTTCTAAAAAAGATTCAAGTTAAATTTAGTTTTATTCCAATTCACAAATATAATTTTTTATCATATATAATTTTGCTAAGAATTAAAAATAAAAAATAAAAATATCATTTCTCACTTTTCAATGAGTTTTAAATGATAAATCATTTTCGTGGACAATAAACATACAGGCAAATGGCGGCAATGTGTTTATACTCATGATTTATATTAATTATACACACAATTTTCAATAACAGATTACTCTTAATCTCATTCAAATGATAAATATTTCTTAATGTTAATAAAGAATTTATGAATTATCAGAAATGAGGAAGAAAAGAGGAAAATATAATCGACTAACGGAAATTTCATTATTACATGACTCTAGTTAATGAATCGGTCTGGATTCTTCGGTTTTTCTTCTTGGCTATTTCTTTAAGAGGATTTTTTTTAAACTGATTATAAGCTAGAACTAAATGGAGATCCCAACTGCTGAGTTCACGTATCTCATAAAAGAATTCTAAAAAATGATAATAAATTAAACCGACTCATTATTAGTTTTGCCATAGATGATCTTATACATGATTGATTGTAGAAAATTAGAATTTTCATCTCTATTTAAGAAGATAAGATTGCGGTAAATTCCTAACATCAATTTTCTAGAAAACAAGAAAGAAAAAAAAATGATATCTCTAAAATGTCGCCGATTTTTATGGGAGAAAAATATGTATAACTTTATGTTCTCTATCGATTAAAATAAGGGTTTTTTAGCTACTAATAAAAATAGGTTGTCATTATGTTTTATTGCTGTTCAGACATATTAAAATTAATGTTTGTATTATAAATATATATATAATAGTTGGAAGAATATAAAACATGTTCTTTCTTCGATTTTATAATCATCATGAAAAAAAATTGCTGTTATCCTTAGAAAAATATGACATAATTAGATATTTATTTATAGCAACTGATCTCAAATTAAAATTGAATTCAAACTTGATTATAGTGCCTTGGCATAAATCTTTGTTTGCTAGCTTGGCAGAGTTTTGATTCTATTCTTACTCTTTCCTCCTGACAAGAAGATAAAATTCTTAAATCAAATTCTTAAATTGAAGAACAAATATGCAAAGTAGCATGATTTTTCTAAGAACTATTGTTACTGAATGTTTACTGAATCATCGAAATTCACAAGATTTGCTATTAGCATATTGTGCCGTTAAATCATTCATTCGTGGCCTCTAGCATCGAAACTTCTCTCTTAGAGTAAAAATAATAAAAATTTATCGAACGAAAATCAAAAATATTAATTATTAAATTATAAATAAATAAATAAATAAAATTTATTTTTACATATCTTCACCTGGTTACATTTAGAAAGAAATTTCTAATTAGAATAATTATTTAATCGTTAATTAATTAATAAAAACAGGATTTGCTAATTGAAGCGTTGACTCGATTATCATCATAAGAGAAGATAACGATAAAGATACTAATTTAATCAATTCACATTTTTAACCTTCAGGAAATTTTATCGAAAGTTTTTCTCTTCTTAATTTTATGACCATTAAACGAAAAGCAGTAGAATTTTTCGTATTGTTTTTAATACGTTTTTTCTCTGGAAATGCTAGCTGAGAAGGAAAAAAAAGGAAGAAATTCTCTTTCAGAAGACAAATAACTTTGCAAACTCTTACTCGATGGCAATAATCGACATCCGTTTGACGCCAACAGCGTGTCAAAAGGAACTTAGATTCATTTGGCTATAAATCCAACCCCATTTTTCTTTCAATAATCTAAAATGTTGTCTTCTGGTAGTTCAGCTAAACTTTTTGCAGTATGTTAATATAATCCTTTAAAATATATTATTATTATTATTTTTTTTTTTTTTTTTTTTTGTAAAAGATTTCACGAATATTTTCTGCCGCGATAACATTCTGTGTTTTAAAGCTATTATTTTTATGCCATCGTAAATTTCAATATTTTTAATCTTCCTGACACAAAAGTCGATTTTTATATAAATATTCCCATAGTAGATGTTTATTATTACATCGTGTTTCCATCTTGCATTACCATCAACAATGATTTAGCGTCGTTTCTTCGTAATAAATTTTGCATTTCATTTTTTTCGATTTTTGTAAATAATCGATTGTTTAATAAAAAGTCTTTTGTTTTTATGTTTTAATCTCTAGATCTGTTGTAACACATTAGACTTTTATTGTTAGATTAATGTTTCGATATTATGCGTTGTATTTTACAAATAAAATTAACATGGAACGGTCAAACGGTAGGACGATAATATTAATCTTAAGCCATCTTCTTCTAATTTAATCTCTCTCAAAGATTAACGAAGTATTGAAAACATTTTTAAACGTTGAACCGAAAGACTTTGTTTTTCTGCTTATAATAAAGTCAATATTTTATCTTCTTCCGGATTCGAATCTACCCTAAAAGCAGGATTCAAACCCTGCCAAATGAAATATTATTTACTGCTTCTGTTGCCACTTTCTAATGGAGTTTTTTGCTATTTTGATGATGTTTAAAGCGTTGTATTCTTTAGGAAAGATCATTATCACAATCTTGCATGATTAAAATTAATAAAATAGCATAAAACGTGTTTAAAATATCAGATACTTTTGCATGTTTATAACTTTCACATCATCTAAATGGCATTTTCTATCGCAAGAATATTGATTGATGAGTAAGTTTAAATGGAAAAAATTACTATTATTAATTATTATTATAGAATTTTATAAACTTATGTTAGTTTATAACCTAACTAAGTTTAAGTCGTTTGGAATGTTCTAGAATTTTTGTCCATAAATTAATTAACAGATTCACAGATGGTAATGCATAACATAATATGCATTTACATTCTATCAGAAAGTTAAATCATATTTAAATTTTGCAAAAATATTTTCACATAAATGGGAAATTATAACGATTATTAAAATTTTTGAGAATATGGTTCCATTATCAAATTCTTTAAGCAGAATTCCTTATAAATAATTTGAAAACTATTATTGTTTTTCGTTAAAAAATTATATTCTTTGCTTATGCAATGCTTATGCAACACAAGATTTATCAAAAAGAATCTCTTTCATGCACTTGATATTGTTATTATTCGGCAATGCAAATGATAAATCTGTTTGTCTGTTGCATAGCATGACAACTTTCGTTGCAAAATAAAGTTTTTATAGCGATCGAATTTTTGATTACTATCAGCAATAATCTTAGAAATGTTCAGTTATCATTAAAATGCATTCCCGTATAATTTTTATGTGAGTTCATGTTTTTATATAGATTATAAATCATCGTAATGCTTTGCGTGCTTTTTTGTTGGCTTATTATTTATGTTTTTTTACTCTTTCAAATAACTTTAACCGAATTTAGAAGCCATAAATAATATTCAAGAATGAAGACGATAAGAAAATATTCTTTGGAAGTCGAATTTAACAATAGGTATATGATCCTTAAAAAATAGGAGAACATCCATTAATAAAAAAAATAAATAAAATATTCTAATTATAATTGTAAATAAAAAAAAAGTGGACTGTTATCGCGATCAGTTTTTAAGTTATGATGGTTTTATAGGAAACTGTATATATAAATAAAATGCAACTTTTGTTTGATAGATGATTGCATCTCCTGTTAATCTTGACTGGACGTATTCATTTTATATTCCTGTTTATAAATTATGGAGATAAATGGCTTTGCATCCCAAGAGAACGGATTCCTTACTTAGCAAAGCTTTTAATCTTTTGTATGAATATAATTTTATGCGGAATTTCACCAACTTTCTACGAGTTTTAAATGGGTTTATCGCCGTTGTTTTCGCGGTTTCATTTTTCTAGAAACTGTAGAAGTGATTTAAGCACGAATGCTATGTATACTTAATTCGATCAAAAATGGATATTAAAGTTTTTGTCGTTTGAGCTTATCGTCTTTGTACGAGTTACCGTCACAAAATTTCGAAGCAGCGATACTCGCACACGATAATTAAACTTTGCATATAAATGCGGTTTTCGGTACAGGAAACTAAGCGACATTGCATTTCCTCCTAACAGGAAACTATTGCAGTTTCTTCTCCGCTTAACAATTTTGTAAATCTGGTTTATGCAGCCATTTTTTTTTCTTCCTTTCTTCACCGTTTTTATCTGCAATATTAAATAAACGTAATGACGAGTTAGAATGTATCTACAGTCGGTAGAGATAGTGATAAAAATATCTGTGTATATATTTTTTAATTAACTTCAGAATCTTTTTTAATTAAAATTACAGCTATTTTAATAGATTTCTAAACTTTTTTTTTGTAGATCAAAGATGTTTTCTTCATTTAAACATGAGGAGAAGCGATTGGTTTGCATGTTTTGTTGTCGATTCAGTGACATTTCTGCTGGTTTTCTTTATCAAAATTTGGTTTTTATTACAGAAAATTGATCTTATTTTTCGAAAAATCTGCTAGTTAAACATTCATTAAACTCTAACGATTCAAAAGAAAGAAATTTATAAACTTGATATAATTGTTTACCAGTTTAAATTGTTACTGTTTATTTATCTGAAAGTTATATAAAATTTGCATTCAATCAATTTTCCATTCAATAAAAATGGAATTTTATGCTGTAGAATAAAAAATGACGTATAAACATTTATTTCGATTTTATTTATAACTTTCAATATATTCGTTAGAATCATGCAGAGCAGTGTTGAAAGGATATCTTTCTGTATAGAAAGCACAAAGAATAGTTTTTACGTAATCTTTCTGTCTTTCAAATCTGATAAAAAAAAAAGAAAATAAATTTTATTGACGAATCTCCCTCAGGCACAAGCGTGTTTAACTTAAATACATTACTATCTCTAAATTAAAAGAAGATGAAGAAGAAAAAAAGAAGCAAAGAACGACGAATTGTCAAATAAAACGAAGTAATCTTCGAAACTTCTTTTTATATTATCTATTGATTTAGTGAAGTAGCAACTGTTGGAATGATTTCTACCATTTTTAAAATCACCAAAACGTATTCTAAGATATACATTTGCATCAGACATTTTCAGGATATGTTTCCCTTTATAAAATAACGAGAAACGTTTACATAAACATGGATTCGAATGAGCGGTAAATGAGTGATTTTGTACTTTTAAAAATATTTAATAACTTTGCATGCAATGCGGGTTGTCGACCTTCCACCTTGCATGCGAATTGATACAGTTACCTCTTCTTAAAACATGTTTATCAATAATAATAATAATAATATTTTAGTTGTATCAACTTGCATGCAATGAGGGTTGTCTGCAGACATTGTTTCAGGACATCTTTAGAAGAAAACTACTCAACGATATATATAAACGTTTATCGTTGTTTAATTAAGAGAAACTTGTGAAAATACTTATTTCTAATTGATACGTTTATATATTAAGCGTCACAAACTTATCTTGTTTTCCTTAAAAATTATAACTTTTTGAACTTTTTTTGTTTTCTGATTTACAAATTGATGTACAGTACATTTGCGCTAATTAGATAAACGACAGAACTAAAGTTTATATCATTAGATGTGAAATCGGATATGCAATAATTATAATTGCTTTGCACTTTATCGTAACCTAAACTACATATAATTGCAAAATCTATCAAGAGGCAACCAACCGTTGCTAGCAAATAAGCATATTGTTAAATCCGAATCGAGTACTCTTCAATCGTTCTACTAGTGGTTCGGAATGTCGACCGCATCCTTCATATTCTTCAATAGTTTCTGCTTAAAAATGTTAAAGATAAATTGCGAACATTCTCAGTTAAATTTTTTTCAGATAAAACTGAACGTATAAAATTTCTCTCCAGCTAAATATTTTAATGGTTTAAAGATAAGGAAGATTTTTATGTAGATATTTCACTCAAATTCCGATCAATCACGTTATCGTCACGTTTCTTTCGCTATCGTCGTTTATTTATTAATATAAAAGTGATCAATAATTCTTCAGTTGTTCTGAATAAGAACGATCAGCATTTTGTGATGATCATAAAAGTATTTTCGTCGTTCTACAACTCGATTTTACTTAAAAATTGTGTAATGTCGTCTTTAACGCGCATCTTAATCTCGATCAAAATTATAAAGAATTAATTTGCTTATTATAAAAATTAACCGCAACAATTTGAGAAGAGTTTAAAACGTTATTAACTAACTCTTCTTTAAGAGAAAATAATTTATTAATTTAATGGTTGTTGATAAGAAATAAGCTTACAACAGAAGCATTAATCATTAAACGTTATCGTTGGAATCATTTTTCAATGCAAACTTTTTTGAAGAAAAATTGCCATAAGAAGAATATTATATTATTAAAAATCTTTATTTATTCTTAATTTTATAAGAATAATACTCTGTTTAATTATTAATTTATATATTAAAAAAATCCGTAGATCACTTAACGTATAACTGAAGAGAAAATATTTGATGCTGAGCACCGCTGCTGCGAAAAATATTTAATTTTAGAAAGAAAAAAAATCCATAAATTCGTGCAAAAATATTACAGAGAAAAGGACTTATCGTGCAATTTATTCAAAGAATATTTTTCATTTTTAAATTATTTTTGTTTACAGTAAAAATAATAATAATATCGAATGGAATAATTTCTGTAACATTCTTGCTATTCAGGAGTTCGCTTTAACGAAATGTTATTGTTCTTTCTTTTAAAATATTCGATAAATAAATTTACGTCTTGAATTCTCTTTCGACAATTGAATTCTTGTGATTTTATTACTTATTCGAAAACTTATTTTCTCGAGTTTATTCAATTAATTAAATGTCTTTTAAACAACCAAATCTTTCTAATGTTTATTTTATTGTTATTTAAATATGTTTTGTAGATAATAAACATACAAAAGCTGTAGCAGCTAGACTGAATCGCATTATCGATTGGATGCACCAGTAACATTAGTTAGAAGCGTTTTGGCGACAGTTTACGTGAAGAAAAATCTAAATAAAATGGCTTAAATTGTTCAATTTAATCGTTTTAATTCGCACTTACAGTTTAAATACGATTGTAAATATTAAATAATTGCAATTTTTAATCCATTTTCTACAAAAAGTTGATATTATATATTCACTTAGTCGTCTGTGCGTCGTCTGTTTATTATCTAGATATCTAGAGAACCAAACGTTGTAGAGCACTCAAATTTTAGGTGATAATTCCTTACTACCCATGGTATATAATCACATTAAATGAAGACGATAAGTAGTCTGGTTACAAGATGACTGTCGTTAGAAATATTAAGATTCCGATATCTCTAAAATTTGCTGTATTTGAATGATATTACAATCGTTTGAAAGAATTTTAGGTATATTTTAAACAATTATCTTATATAATTATTTTATCTGTCTGTATACTTGCAAAATATCTCGAAAACCGAATATTTTAAACAACCATTTCTTTTAATCTGAGCTATAACCTCTGTGTGGCATTACAAGATGGCGACTTACGAAATTTTAAAAATTCTGAATATTTGAAGTTATTTGTCGCACATGAAAGATATTTTCTTCATTTGAAGGGTTTTTTATATGAAAAATTATATTATTACATTCCATCGATGAAAAAACTTTACTTATATTTATTTTCTATATAAACATGTGAGATCTTTGTATTTTTGTTTTTTTTTTGCACTTGTTTGATATTTTTTTTGAAGATTGATTTAGTAAATATCTGAAATTCTTTAATTCGCATATTCATTACATAAAATTATCTTTAAAAATAAAAATATTTTAATTCTTTAACGTGTTTATGCATCGGAAACACACACAAAAAAAAGAGAAAACTTCACCGAATCACTTCACTTGGACACAGAGAGCTGCTAAATGATTTCGAATGTATACGGAAATTAAAAGTTTCTTTTAATGGAAACGAAGCGCAGATTCTCTAGATGATAAATTCCGAATTTGATAATTGGAATGTTGGGAGGTTATAATTACAGCTGAATATTAAGATTAAGGTCGTAGATAATCATTTAAGTACAAGTTTTAACATCTGCTTCCTGTATCTGTCGAATACGTAATTTTGTCACCGAAAACTTAAATAGTTAATTAAATAAATAATTGTAAATTGCATGTTAAACTATAAATTTTAGAACATTAATTACTTTACAAAATTATTATTTTATTTTCTTTCTCCGACGTAAGTAACGAAATATGCAAAAATTTTTATTTGCTTAATTGTGTCCACATTACGTAAATATTTTTGCTCATTTTTTAAAATGTTTTTAAACATATAAAATGTTTAAAGATAAATAATAAAATTCATGAAAATTATTTAAAAAAAAAAATAATAAGAAGAAGAAGAAGCGAAGCTGGATTTTTAAAAATAAAAATTACTATTATTTTTAATCTGTTATTCAATTTTTTTACGTATTATTTACAGGAAAAGAGCTACAATAATGCTAAAAATATCGTTAAAAGGAGGAAAAATATTCTTAACTTGATTAAATCGCTATTTAAAAATACCTGAAACGAGTTCTTAAAAAGCTTATTCTCTATAATGCTCTCAAATTTTTTTTATCCTCTATATGGAGGGATTATTGTATTCTTTCCTTGGATTCGGATTGTACTTTTTTTTCTTTTTTCTTTCCTCCTAATCATGTTTTATCACAAATTCTTTCTATCTAGAACGATTTCCTCTTTCCTCTTCAGAAAACTTTTTCTTGTTACGATGAAAAGAACTTCCACTTTGGGATTTCTCTCTCGCTTCTTCATTTCTGCTCTACGAGTTTTTATGTCTTTTCGTAGTGATACATTAGTAGCAATAGAATAAGTTCGCCATCATACACGGCTACAGTAGTCATCTCAGTAAACTTAAAACGGATTACTCCATTTTATATATACATATTTTATCCTAGAACATAACAATAATCTGAGTCTAAGCATCCGATCTACAACAGTCGTCTTCTATAAGAGAAACTTCTGTTATACTAAGTTACCTCGATTACTTTAAGTCTATTGAAACGTGAAGTTTCTATCAGTAAAACTAAAAAGAAAATGGTGTTCCAGTTAATCAATGAATATCAAATTTTAATTGGCTTTAATAGCGATTTTTCGTTGTGAAAACACGATAAAGTATGAATAATTTATTCCAGAATCTTCGCATCTCTTTTATACAAAAAAAAAAAAAAAAATGATATTTTCTTTTCGATGTATTTTAATCGATTTTGAAGCGATTATTTTCGACTTAATTACTATAATAACGTATTTAATTAAGTTTGGTATCTTTCATAAATGATAATGAAGTTAATTACCAGTTATTCGCGATAGATAGATCTGTTGGTATTCGCGAAGATATTCCTAATTTTTGTCACGCCACAGATACTTAGAAACGTAGAAAAGGAAGCTGATTTAAGGCAAAATTGGTCCCTGAGAATTATATTTATAACTTTCCTCCTTTGATTAAACTACTGTTTGTAATGTATCAAGATTACATGATATGTTATCAAGATAATTGTTCTTTAACGGTCGTTTCGTTGATGGTTTTCGGAAAGATATTAAATTTCTCTTATTAGTTACTTTATCCATTAATTACTGTCTTTCACGGAAGAAGTCTTCTGACAGATATACACGGTAATGTTCTTTCAGTCATTCGTCTTGCTCGCATTAAAACAATCATTCATAAATGAGTTCAATAAGTGCTACTTTCATTTTTTTTAATATTCAGTTTATGGATTAAACTATTTAATTTTAATTTTAGAAGTTCAAAAGATAAATAAAAAAAAACAAAAATTTTTGAGGGGAAAAAATTTGTTTAGAGATTCCCATTTCACAAGAATGTTTCATATGAGTCTGATCTATTGGAAAAATGCAGAGAAGATGAACAAATACTTTCGACTCCTTCTAGTTTGTTCTGACTGAAAATATCCGTTTAGTATGTTTGAATATCCGATTCTGAAAAGGAATTTCCGCTTATTTTCCGAACCTGTTTTTTATTTTAGAGTTACTAAAACTGTATATGATCAGAATCATATTAATGGTATAGTCAGTATGTTGAATGCCATAAAAAAAACCTATTGAACAATTACGTAGTTATAAAGAAGAAACCTCAAAAGTTTGAACGTTGGCCATTTTTAAATTGGATGAATCTACAGGATTAGTTAATACTACTTCAAATTTGATTATAATAGCTGATCGCCACGCTAAATTAAAAAAAAAATCAATTAAATACTTCAAAACTTATTAGGAAGAAACTTGAAAATTTGAAGGTCCGCCATATTTAAATGGTGGAAAGATAAAGAGTTAATCAATGTGCCACACGTGCCAACTTGAAAGATTTAATTTTTGTACTAAATTTCGTAAAAATCAGATAATTATATCAAGATATATTAAAATATTATCCCAAAAATTTGAACATCCGCCATTTGTAAACAATTTTAATTAGAGAGTTAAATGATGCACATCGAGGTTATCCGCAATTGGTAGAACATCATTCATTTCATGCCAAATTTCATGAAGATATAATAATTAGATCAAAAGTTATTAAGGAAGAAAACACAGTCGAATGGACGAGCAGACAAAGATCATAGTAATCTTATAAATTCCACTTTTCTCCGAAAAGTAGAGCTAAAAATTGATAGAAAGTATATCATTAACTTAAATAAACATTATTCTACCAAGTATCATCGACTTTTTTCAAGTTTATTTTGATTGAAAGTAACATGTTTACATTTTTGTTGATATTAATAGCGTTATAAATTCTGCAAAACCATTTGAAGTTAATTACATAAAAATGGAATTTTTAGAGATCGAACAAGTAAAATTTGTTGGTTAAATTGTCTTTATATATTTATCACGCTTGAGTTACCTTTTATAACAGAAAAGTTCGTGAATGTCACAATACCATTCCAATAATAACTAAAGTTGGACGTACGTTTAATACAACAACTATTGATGGAAATACTTTAAATTGTTTTCGGACGTTATCAGAAACGTATAAATAAAACATTACACAAAAAAATTTCCAGGTAATATTGTGTATACTGATACAGTGGAGAAAGTTTTAGTTGATAAGCATTATACTTAACAAAAGTTCTTTGTTATCCATAATTTAGTTCCATAAAAACTTTTCCATTGCCTGCATCAAGGTAAAAAAAAAACAACAACATTCCTTATATGGTTGCATGTGCCAAATTCACTTCAATTTTCGGAAAAACAACTGCAACATCAAGCATCAACGTGCTACAGCAATAATATATATATTTTTTTCAATTACAAAAATTCCACAGTTAAAATTTTTTGGCAGAATTCCTGCAAAAATACTAACATTCTTCATATGTAACTTACCCTTTATCTTTACTTCATATTTTTGTGTATTAAAAATAAAAATAGCATATTAAGAATCAACAGCTATTAATTTTCCGACATCATTATTAATTTTTACAAAATAGGCGAACTGACGTAAAATATACGAGGAAAAAAAAATTGTTTTGGTAAGTTTTAAGTAATTTATGCAGTTCATTTGCATAATTACAGTTTTAATTTTAATCACTTATATACGCTTATCTCGAATACAACAACCAAAAAATTAAAAAAAAATCAAAAATTTGACGGCTCAACAGGACCTAATTACTTAATTGGCTATAAAAACTTTAAAGCATGCTTTATAATTCTTGCGATTTTAGATTATTCAGAATCGATTATTTTTGCTTCGTTAAATAAAAAAATATAAAAAACTTTATTTCTTTCGAAGAAATTCGCATGCTTTTAATCCTCGTGGGAGATTTTTGGATGGTTTCAGTTTGTCTAGGTAGTTAACTGTGTCGACTAAACCGTGATCACGAATTCGAATCACTGTTTCTAACTAATTTTATTTACTGTAAGCAAACATTGCATTTGCTTTCATGATCCTCCTATGCATTTTCAAGCCATGTTTCTATGCCTACGTTTATTTAACCCACGAAACGGAAGTCGGAATGACTAGTGAAAGAATCTTTTTTTGAGTTAACTCCTTTAAAATAACAGCTTCTTCTGAAATATGACTTCTTCAAATGCATGTTTTTCAGTTTAAATCGCTTTTTTTTAGTTCTTTTTGATATGCCAGTGGTAGAACAAACAATTTTATGCATTCTTCTCCTCTATCGTCATTTCTTTTAGTTCAGTGTAACTCTTTAAATCTTTATACCTACGTTTTTCTTTCTTAACCTGTTTTCTTTCTCTTGTGAGGTATGCTAATAGTTGTTTCGTGACACGAACATTTTTCTTCATTTGCTTGAATTTATTAAACATTTTCATTAGAATATTAAAACACTCTCTCGACTTTGCCAAATATTTTATTCGTTTCCTGGTCTTTCTGCGTGTCAAATTTGCTTCTACAGAATTTTATTCTCTTACATATCCAGCGCAGAATGAAGCACGTTGCAGTTATTTTTATCTAAGGTCGACATTCAGTCATCTTCAGTAACCATATTTTGAATATTCACTATTCAATTTAAAGAACTATTCTTAGACTACAAAGCCAGTATTTTTCTTCTCTTATCGCCCTGTATAAGCATTGCTTAAATATTTTATTGCTTGATTTATTATAATTGCATCCCATTTAAGGTGGCGTTTACTTTTTATCTCCATTTTTTTTTTCTTTATCCACCATTAGCGTTTCCATTATAATACTTACTTTCAACCATTCCAAGATTTTTTTTTTTTTTTGCTATTATTCCTTTATTTTTTTTCTTCCTATATTTCCTTTAAACTGTTCATTCTATCGTTGTTAAGAGGAGACAAAAAAATAAACCCTGTTAACTTACGAAACAAAACGTTCTCGTTCGGAAATTTATTAAAATGGCAATCGTTTTGAAGAATTTTCACAAATTTAAATTAAGTTTTATTTCTATTAATTTTGGAAAATTTAAAACGAAAAGAAAAAATATATATCTGAACGAAATTATAAAGTGGTTAATTAAGCGAAGATCGAATGGAACGGCTCCAACAATCTTTCTTTAATTAATTGTCTTCTATCTCTTCAATCTTTGAAATTATTACCATTAAATCGTGCTGATTTAAGTATCCATTATCGCATATTTATCAATTCTCGTGTAAAAATTTGAATAGCAGTTTTCAAATTTATGAGTTACTTAGTTCATTAGATAAACTTTCATTCTCTTCATTTGTTTCCTTTTTTTTAATTTTTGCGAGTTTTAATGAATGTCTACAGAATGTAGTATTCTAATGTAATTTATCACTCCACATTTTAATCTAAATATCAGTCAGTTGAATTTTTATGGAAGACAATTCAATATAAAAGCGATTACTTGTGAATATTTTTAAAAAATCTTCAATAACAGGCATATCGCAAATACGGATGATGATGATTGCAGGAAAGGGGGCTTTAAACGGCTCTAGCACTGTGAC
>WUQG02402929.1:0-17287 GCA_011317285.2 Androctonus mauritanicus | reverse complement strand
CCGACCCGATATACAGTATGCAACCCTCACAAAAGAGAGCAAAACCTGCACTAACATTACATAAATACTACAAGTTTAAACACTTATTACCATAGGATGAGTATTCAAATGTGTAATAGTTTGTTCTCCATAATATTAGTAAGAGAGAAAAAAGAATATCTTTTGGTTAATGTTAATCACTATTATATGCTATATGAAATGTTTCATTTGTCTTCAGTTCTTCCCAGGCAATCGTGGATTATTTCCAGCTATTCAGATTGTCCCAGTAGCTTATACAATGTGATTAATGTACAGTTCATTTTATTAAAATTGATTACAAACTTTAATTTATTATAATCATTATGAGAATAATGCAGCCTATTAAAGTATATGTATTTTTATACTCATATCTTAAAAAGGAAACAAATGTTCATATAAACAGAGATTACTAGATCCATGTTTATATGAACCTTTTCTTTATTTGGCAAATAGCATTTGTGATTGTGATTTAATTTGACTGAATCTTTTGAAAATATTCTGTATGTGTATGTATATTTCTTATTTAAAAAATGTGCATAGATGTATCTGAAAGTTTTGTACAAATGAGTTCCTTGTACTACAGGCCAGTGCTGGACCTAAGTTTTTTTTATCTTCCCAAGCAGAGTTGAATGTTACCCCTCCTTTTCCCATAATAATGAAAATTTGCTCAGAAAAATACAATTTATTTTGTGAAATATAAAAAATGCAGAAATATCTTAACTTAAAAAAAACATATATAGTATTTTGTGCACATTATATTAGATTTTGTTTTTTTTTCATTTTTGTTTTCTTTATAATTTTTTACATCAAGGCAATCTTTCCTTGCTTTTTAGATGCAAATTTTTCTAAAAGTTTTTCAAAATTTAATTTCTTTGCTATTTCATTTTACAAGAAATGACAATGGAAAATTCTCTATTTATACAATGTAACTAATGAATTTTTTACAAAATTACTGTAGCAGAATTTTACATATTTTAATTTGTTTATTAATTTTTTTTTTGCAAAATACTTTCCAAATAGACACTTGCATTGCTAGAGCATCTTGACTACAGCAGTCACTAGTTCCAGTAATTTTTGCTTCAGAATTTATTTCTATTAAAAATTTTTTTTTAATTTATACTGTATAAAATTTGAGTTATATAAAACTTTGTCTCAATTATTTGTGTAAGTTAGAGAATTTATATTATAATATAAATTAAGTATTTGAATTGTATTGCAATAGTTATAATTTCAGTCTTATAAACTATGCTTACAACAAAAAAAATTTAATTTTTCTATAAAAATTATATAATTATTTATGAATGCAAATTTTCATATATAAAACATTACCAGGAAGAGAAATCTTTTGTGATTAGGAAGTTCATGTATGTATGTATATACACTATATATATTACAGATATACTTATATATATTTTTCAATAGTAATCTGAAAGTATGTACAAGGGTGAGTATCTTGTTTATATGATCTTTTCTCCATGTGTGTCCAAAACATTTTCTGAACAGAAACTGGCAATTTAATTAATAAAATTTAGCATTCTGAAACCAATTTTAAAATAAATGCCAATTTTCTATTGATTAAATGATTTTTAATGAATATGAATTCTATTTTTTTTTCTATGTATGTGCACTGAAAAACAAATAAGTATGCAAATATTGAACTAATGGCTATGGAATTTATTTATGGGCAACTTAATGGAAAGATTCAAAATAATCACATCTTCGAACATATATGCAAGTCAATGTTTAATTACATTAAAGCTTATATGGAATCAAATGAAGGTCATTTTTAACATTTATTCTAAAATCAGATCTCAGAATGTTTATTTTAATCCAATGCATATTTTTCCCCTTCCCTCAAAAAATTATTTGGGCTTTCTTTACAAATCAAAACCATTACTTTTCGATTTTAAACAATACACCACTAATATTTTCCAGTCAATTTTCCTATTCAATATTTTAGATATTTTATTTCCTAAAAGTTTTTGATCAGTTGATGGATATTATAATATTTTGGTTTATTAATTATTCATTTTACCTCTTCCAAATTCAGCTCTGAATGCAGTAGGAAGGATATAATTCTTCTGGACAGAAAATCCGAAATCTTCTAATGCAGAAACTAGAGTTTTATGGGAATAAATCTCTTGATAATTAATTTCCGGATGGTTCCATATATCTTGGCTCAACTGGTTTAAGAAGGCACTTTCCTTATTAATTACATCATTCACCAACCTCTTCGCTTCTTCCATTATTACTATAGTACCGAAGCTGCTGCTACTTCTGATAATATGGAGGTTATAACCGGTAGCAAAGCAACTTACAATCGACTTCGTACAGGACTAAGCAAAACAGCTGTTCCTCTTATATAGTAGATTCAGCGCTCTCTAGTGGGGAATAAAATTTGACTAAATTATTATCCAAATTTTATTAATTTAATTACTCTGCGCTTTGACTGTGAATAAGTGATTTTTTAACATAACTGCCGGAAAACAATACTGCCAAATCCACCGACCTGCTCTTTTAATCAATTTTTGTGATAGCGAATATTTCTAACGTGGACCTCTACGAATTCATCGGAATTTACTAATATACATCGATGCTAATATATCATTTTAAAATTAAGGATTCATCCACCGACAATTAATTTAAAGTATCTTTTCCTGGTGGCATCAAGTTTAGAATATAGTCCGTTCAGCTCAACCCAAAAAGACTCATGGGTTTTTCTATTTAATCTGTATTTGGGTGTGATAAGTAATAAAATTGGATAAATATTTTATTAGTTATCTTTTACGAAAAATATTTGCTTATCCATATATAGTGTCAATCATATTTATCATTTAAAACTTCAACTATAGGAGAGAGTGACTGAAGTTTTTATTTTTATTTTTTTCAAAATTTAAAATGCTTGTTGAATTCAAAAGTGGAAATGTTAGAAATTAACATTTTCAAAAGTGAAAGTGCATTGGCTTCGGGCCAAGTCGGCGAAATTATAAATAAATATTCTGATGTTTATGGTCGAAGAGAACTGGAAGAGTAAATAAGTAATTTGTACAGTGCATAAAATTATTTACGGATGATCTCGGATTTAAACGGATAAAATAAATGATGGAAAAGTTCTTGATTGAAAGAAATAACGCCATTGCCAAAGTGCAGAGAATTTTAAAGAGAACTGAAGAAAATTTACTGTGATTTATCGCTTAAAATACTTATTTATCAAGATGAAATCTGGTTATTAAATACTCGTATTTGTTCCAAAAGATGTCAAGGTACACAATGGAAAACACGGATGGATTAAAACTATTACAAAGATGATTTATCATCTGCATGCTGGCATAAAAGACGAATTCATTCCTATAGCGCAATTAATCATTTGTTCCGAATCGTGTAATGGAGATTATTTTAACCATATGAATTCGAAAAATGATTTGAAACATAACATAACTGCTTGTAAATTTGACTGCAAATTCACTTATAGACATGGATAACGATTCTTATCATTCTAAAGTTTTAGAAAAACAACTAACTTCGAAAGCATAAAGCATCTATTCAAGATTAATTAAATGTCGTCAAATACAGTTTTCATTAATATGTTAAAAGCTGAATCGATTAAATTAGTTCGTTATTCAAACATAGAGAAATAGAAAAACTTTCATGACCATACCTTCAAACAGCTAACCATATGCTGTTAGCTTGGCAACAAAAAAGAGAAAAAACATTCGTCAACATGTTGCAGAGGTTCTAAATGGTTTGGTGTAGTTTCATTTATATGAAGGTGCACTAAAAACTCAAAATTGCATGTTTAGCTGTAATACTTCATATCGAAATTTTCACCATTTCCTCATGCGGCTTAAATTTTAGTTGTTTGAGTCGTAATTTCTAAAATATGAAGATGGATATTTTAATAGTATTTCAGAAACACTTTTTGGAAAGCGTTAGAACAGCTTTCTCAAAGTGGCCGCCCGTGACGCCTGTTTTTGTGGATGGCATCACATTTATAAATATTATAATTGTCAGAGCATATAGAAATATTCAAAAAAAATCATAATTTTTCATGAAATATTTGAAAATTACTAAATTTGAATGTTTTTAATATACTGTATCGAAATTCAGTGAAGCATAATGAATTTTTAAAATTAGAACTGAAGGTTTTATATTGAAAAAACTCTCTCATTTATAAATTGCTTTTTGGAGCCCTTCAACCGATCAAATGTCTAAAGCGGCCCTTTGAAGAGAATGAGTTTGAGACCGCTATCTTACAAGTTAGAATGTTCTATTTACTGATAAAAATTTGGTTTGATATCTTAAACGAGTATTGCCGTATTCGAATAGTGAAAATGTTTACAGTTTTAACTGGTTATGATCTTCATACTGTACTTAGAATTTTCCCGTAGAAATCATCACAGGTGATGTAGTCTTGAAATCCATAACAACGAAGAAGGAAATATTGTTTACTTACTATTTAAACCGTGTCTACTAGCAATTAACAAACAGTCCGAACAAAATAAAATGACTGATTAGATAATATGCACAATAGAATTAATAAATGTTAATTATATATTGAAACGAGGATACTTCGAAAATTTAGAACCATCACGGAAACTGTTTAGAAGAAAATTTTAATTTCATTTGTTCAGAAATATATATATATATATATATATATTATAATCATTTAAACTAAAGAAAACAATCAAAAATCTGTTAAAGTTTTCAATTTAACTTAATTCTTATAATACAGCTTTCCTATCATGTGATATTTTCATATATTAATTCAGTCAGACTATACGTTTTAGATGCTTATAATGCAATTAAAATAATTATTGTAATTATATAGACCCTTGGTTAACTTTCTCGTCTTTAAAATATTGATGAACATTGTAAATAAGCCCTCTATCTTGGCCGTGAATTTGAGAAACCACTTTTTTCTGGATTCCAGATTTTCAAAATGGATCCAGGCTCGGCTTGTTGAAATCTAGCCTTCAATCTTTTGGCATATTCTATCAAAGATGCCACTAATCCCGTAGTAGATTCGGAAATGGCCGCCGTAACATCCAATTTGGCAGAATATTTGAATTAACCAACCACCAAGCAATTATAAAATATCGAAAGATAAATGGTAATCAACGTTGGTGGTAATACACAATATTTTGAGAAATACTATACATTTTTAACTGGTTTCTGATGATTTCTAAGTAGAGAATTTAAAATGTTTCGAAGCACTACAAATAGCCTCGTTCTTACTTAGTTTACGGAAAAATTATTTATTCTAGTAAATAAGTGATCAGAACAATAATTACGAAAGAAATTTATGTACACAATGCATCTATGGCCCGTTGGCAAGGTAAGAGTTTTAATTAAGTTAAATTAATCAAGTAGTATTTCAATTTTTAAATCAAAAGTAAAATATTAGAGATAATCACTGTAATGAATGTTCAAATAAATGTTCTTTAACAACTAAATCATTGCTTCCAACCTGGAGAATTTCGGTTCAATATCCGAGTCTCATTCCTCCAAAAATTTTTTCAGGAAGATTTCGGTCGATTCAGTTTAACCGCATCCTCCACCCGATAGTTAGGTTAGTTTAAATCTCCGCCATGTCGATATGGAATATATCTGGAAGCAACTACTTTTACAGCCAATCACCAGCACCTATAATGGGTTATTCAGAAGATTCGAGAGTAGAGTTCAATGGGTTAGGCCCGGACTCCTCTCGAAAACATACTCTAAAGATATGAGATCCGAATGTTCTAGTATAGAAGCACTGCAGGCTTCTATCGCGCCCATCTGATCGACTTTCTATTATGTTCAAGAACTCCTGGAGATTCATTTTTTGTTAACAGTGATGTCAGATGCAACTTTCCAATCACTCCCGATTACTAAGTGGAAAAGTTACAATCGTCCTACCGCAGGCTCTTACTCCTGTGGGGGAATCAGCTGGATGGTAAAGAACGGAGATGGTCCATCGTGACTGAACCTCTATATAAATTTTCTAAGGAATGAGCCCTGGAATTTTTCAAGGAATAGAAGTGGAATCTAAACTTCTGGAGAGAGAGCCGAAGTGTTTCTACGCGTTAATAGAGGAGACCGAATTCGGTATCACAGGTCATAGACAGACGCTTTGGCTTGTCCATACCTGTCAGGCCGATCTCTCCACTGATATAGACAGTCGATGATAGAATCTGAAATGAGCCCACTAACAAATAATTGGTGAGGTTATGTTAGTTAAGCCGCCTTATCGCACATGGAATATATTTTATCTAGTGGTGGACACTTTTAGAGATCTTCACTAGCCAATATTCATGATGGATCAACCGGAAGGTTGAAGGATAAGACTCTACGGACCAATCGCAGCTCTTTCCCGAAAAACTGGAGGGCGGAACTTAGAATTGAACCCGGATTTTTCAAGGTGGCAAGCCACTAATTTGCCGCTTTTAGAGATTTCACCCCTCCAAAAGTTGAATCCTGAGGCTCGCCGATTACTGTGGCCTTCAGTAATCGGCGAGATTGAAAAGTCATATTAAGAAAGAACCCAGGTCAGGTATGAACGGCCCAAAATTGGCCTGGGCGTCCGAAAAACGATGAAATGTGTAGCAAAAGAAACAAGAAAACTAGTTAGAAACAGTTGCGTGAACACATTTATTATATAAATGAAGTGTACATTTTTGGCCATGCGTTTTTATTTACAAGCACCCGCGATGGAAGATGGACGGTCTACGAAGCTGTACTGCTAACGCCGCCCGGTGGGCCAGGAAACCCGTCACCCATCCAAAAAGAGCCCCGTCGTTACCTGGCAGCTATTTGGCGTTATGGAAGCGGCCCCTAATCTTTCCGGCCTTTAGCCTCTGCCTCTTCCTCCTGCGGGTGGACGGAATGGAGCGGGTTCTCCTCCGGCTTGTCTTCCTGGGATGACTCGGGACGCTTTATCGGCATCGGCGTCGGAATGGAAGTCGGCCTTCTCGTTACCAATGTTTCCGTTCAGATAGAAGAAGTCTGCAGAGCTTCCGCACGGGACGGATTCGTAGGGATCGGCGCAAGTCTGGCTGTACTGGTTGAAGACCGTCTGGTTGCCGCACATGAAACTCCATTGGAGAATTTCGGGGGATCCATCCTCCCTGACTACCGTTTGGCAGACGTGGAAGATTTGGCAATTGTTGTCTACGTCGGCGTAATATCCGTCGGCGTTACAACTAAAGCTGGTCTTAACCGATCCCACGATCAAATCCACTCCGTCTGGCAGCGAATAAGCTTCACGTTTGGCCTGTAAAAACATCCATCATTGAAAAATCAAATAATGTTTTACGCTCCATCAATACAAGATTGTAAGATTTATGGATTAGGTTTTCGGGAATTCTATCTGTTTCCAAAACATGGAAGCAGTTTCTGTTATCAAAACGTACAGTTCGGTTCGGTCTTTAGACCATATTAGGTTCGTTTCATCCGCCATATTGGCTTTACCATTCGCGCTCCAGAGAAATTCGAGAAAACGAAATAGACCTTTCACTAGTCTTTCTATAGTAAATAATCTATTTAGTCATGTCTAAATTATCGTAAACCGCGGAGTTTCTTCATCATTCGTAACTAGCCTACACGATGTAACGATGGGATCTTTAAGATTATATTATAGTGTAACTATTTTCGTCTTTTCCATCCAACGTTAACCATCAGACATTCGGACAGTGGGAAAAATTTAAGCCAATTATTTTGAAATCTGAAGAAAACGCTTACCCTAGGATGGGCATCGGCCCAAGTCCAACAGCTAACTAAAATAAAGGAAAAAAAAAAGAAAGATTTATAATCATTGGCATTTAAAGATGAAGAATTAGTAAATATAGAAAATACTTGAAGTAAAAATAATTTTACCTAAAAGCAGAACGATCTTAATCATGGTTGGATTAGAGAAACTGAAAATAAAAATGAAAAAAGTTGATTTTCCTATTTACATACCAGTCAATTAGGTGTATAGCCAAGAAGCTAAGCTTACCCAGACCCGAGAAGTGATGATGATGATGACCAAGAAGAGAAAACGCTCCTTTATATAGTGCCGTTTAGACGCCATTATTCTTCCCGTCACGTGTTACTGCCTGTCAGATTGGACCAATGGGAGAAGAAGGGGTAAAAGTGTGTCACCGGAAGGTGGGATGGTAACCATCTAGTGGCCTGGGGCGGAAGATGTGACTGGTGAAAGACAGATGAAGCACGATCGACGCGTTCAAGGTCGACCCATACCGGTTACGCGGCCTCCCTACTAAATGTAGCTGTCATTGTTCGCCGATTCTACTCCATCAGTCCACGATTTTCGTATCGTTATCCACTCGACCCGGTGACAAATGATCCTTGTCCTGTCTTTTTTCACTTTACCTAGCTTCCGATAATGAAAACTGGATAGTCTGCGGTTAACCATAATTTGCCGTCTGGGAAATTCATGTAAAAATAGCTACTCGGTCTCATATCCAGAAAAATAGTCGATAGAAAATATACATCAACTTTTGTAGCTGGCTTTTACTATATTATAAATTTAAGTTACATAAAGGCCCAAATTAAATTCAGTTATCCTCTTTACTTTCTAACAAGTGCCGGGAAAACGTGACTAGGGACTCAAATCCGTTGATTGCGTCTCGTATTACACCGATTTTCAGGCCATTCCGAGAGATTAAAACTTCCAGGAAGTGTTTAAGTAAGTTGGAAATCATTCCAATGGCATGTGGATGAACGTGATGCCGGATTAAACTATTTTCTTTTCGTGATGGTATGACAATTTTTCTTCCTGGCCATTTAAATTGTTCCGAATTAATTCGGCTTCTGGAAAAATGTATAACTACGAAAACCAGAATCAGTTATAAATATCAGTTTCTAAAATTAATGCGCTTCTTATCATCAATGTTTCAGTTCAGAAGGAATATATTAAAATATTTACGAAGAGATGAATGAGTATATTGCATTCATCTCTTCGCATATTATGGATTATTTCAATCAATGTTTATCCAAATTGCTATAAAACTTCTCTTCCTATTTATAGAGAATAATAAAAACATAAAATATTGTAGTATCGTTTTTTAAGAAGCATTTTTAATGCGGATATAATTATTTCTTCGACAATTCCAAGTATTGCATATTGTAAATGCAATACTTGATTCGGACGGAGACAAAATTTTATATATAACCTTCCTAAAGCATAATCTTCATTTAAAATAAATCCCATCCAGTTTGGTCCAGCCAATTTAGAGATCTCAAAAAACGATAGATGTTTCTTGAGCATATTATGCTCAAGAAACAGCGCAGGATGTGAAGCTGTCGCATCACATCCTTCGAGATTATTTCTTAAGTTACAGATGGTTCAACTTCTTACAGATTGTATAACCCAGGTTTTATCGTTGACTAAAAGTTTTTCTTTTAGTCAGTGATGTAGATCACAAGCCTATTCTAAAGCATTACTAGCTTCATCCTAATATCTTCAATTTTAATGGAACTCTCAATAAGTTCTGAACCATACTTTCAAAATTCCTCTTTATACATGTAATCTGCCGGCCAACAAAAAACAGAACCAAATTGGTTTAGGATAGCAGAGAGATGGATGACGGTCTGAATGACGGTCGACTACTGTCCTTTCTTAAGAAACAGGTTATTCTAACTTTCTCTTAAAAGGAAATGGATAATTAACAGATAGAAGACAGCGTTAAGATGAGAATTAAAACCGGAATTCGCCGAAAAATCTTAATTTTACGTTTTAATAGTGTTGGTTGCGTTATATTTATAGACTTTTAATGCATACAATCACCCATCGAGTTTGTCCAGTCAGTGAAACTGGAGAAAAATTATGGAGGTGGCAAGGAGGTCATCCGTAAGGCACATCAGGAAAACTAAAGATGTTTGAGTAATCGGGGCCACCGAGGAGTTCACTCGCCCTTCCAGTTCGCTTTTACTCTTTTAGAGACGGGGTTAAGAGGCGAACGGAATTCGAATAAGAATTAGCGACACAAAGGAATTTAATCAGTCATTTTTATTCTGCTGGCGGTTAAAAACAACCGACGGAAGCCAAAAAAAAAATCTCCAAAATTATATTCTTGCTAGTTTCCAGTAGGAAGGTACAAAAATATTTTTCCTAGTTAGGAAAAACATAAACATTCCGTCTTTTCTCGGCTAAATAGCGGGAGGTCGGTATTACCGACGCGTTGTCAATCTTTACGTCACTAATTCACGACTTTTCGTGCCATTCGGTCGGAATCATCCCTCCGCTGGCTTCTTTTGACCTACATAGTTGGACGGGCAGAAGACGCACCCACTTTTATTTCCAGTGCAGGTTTCCGTGAAATAACTATTTACATACGTAAAAATAAATATGGTAAGTTAAATACAAGAAATGCATCCAGGTGATTAGGCGCACGTTGGTGGATTAGTCACGCCACTCTACCTAGTTATAAACTTTCGGAACCGCCAATAAAATTCTATAAATATTTGCTAGAACGTTAGGATTTGGGGAAGATGCGGATTTTCCAGGCGTTTTGCCATCGAAAATGATTTGAGAATAATTAAAGCCGGATTTGTGGTTGTAAATAACAGTAGACCAACAAGTACGGACTTAGCGATACCTAGTTTTCCAATGCCAATTAAAAAGAATAAATATCGGAAGCCCCGAGTCCGTTTTAATTATTCATCCTCACAATTATTTGTATCTTTGGTTTTATGAGCCGTAATGTGAATGGCCAGACAGAAAAATGTCGGATTTATTCATACCAGACCGAAACCCTTTAATTAAACCAGAAAACACGATTAAGTCGGTATAATTTATAAATATAGAATAACGCCGAATCTAGAAAACCGTAAGAAGAAGAAAGTTTAATGATGTCTAACAAGGAAAAAAACATAATTTCGATTATTATAACTCTTCCTGTTGATAAAGATACCAAACTAGTTTTGAATCACGGTTTTTCTTTACAGAAAATTTACGACATTCTTGGCATTTGTTGGGACCAGTTGGCACGTAGGCGAAAGAAACCAAATAATAATTACACTCGGCGGCCCGAAAGGTTTGCCATATTTTGTAAGCGCGTTGAGCTAAGAGAGAATAGGCTAACGGGCAGAAAGGTCGCGTAACATATATCGACAAAAAGTAGGAACGTAACTAGCCTGGGGTAAACATAAACTCCAGTCGCCTTCGACATTTTACCTTTTTCGTATACGAGTCTGGTATACGTCGCTTTATAATTATTCCAAAACGCGGTTACCTTTCCCTTTACGTTTATCATTCACGTTGGAGCCAACCGTAACCGCCTTTCTAGCGATGGGAGTTTGGGTTTCGGTATCCCCAAAATTTTCCCTTTACAGATAATAAATGAACTAAAGACATTGATTGATTAGTAGAACAGAAAAGAATCTCGATGAATTTTCACAGAATCCATCATCTGAGTTTAGTATCATCAGACGAATAGAATAAGTGAGCATTCCAAAGAGGAATCTCTCTTTCTGTTTAAGTATTCGACCGTGAGTTTTTTCAAAACAGAAAGGCTGTTAGAAAGTTTACGGGCGAATAAAAATTAGATTACGGATCATCCCAGTTAGGCAAATGATGTCATCCTCCTTTCCAGCAATTATAAATATTTATTAACTACTGGTCTTCGTATACTGTTCGTTCCACTTCCCCAACTTTACCTTTCTCGATTGGTCATCAGAAGGAATGGCCAACAAAGGATGGTGAGAAATGGGGTCTAGGGCTTTAAACAGCCTAGCCCCTTTCTAACAATCCTTCAAACAGTGATCAATTATGCACTCTCACAAGATCATCCCATAAGAAGTTCTGTCTTACATACAAATGACAGTATCTTCTTCAATGGTACTGGAAGTAGAGAGACCGAGTGAGTGATCGGTTAAGCTATGTAAGGAATGTTAACTTAAACTTACTGCGCTAATAATTTTGTGTAAGGCTTATTTTCATTGGTGGAATAGACCAAATTATGCAGAAGTAAGCGGGACGAGGCTAAAATAATAAAAAATGTTTCATGGAATTCTTCCATAGGTTTCCGGTATAGGCAAATCTACCATTAATTTTTGTTTTTTCTTTCCCGTCTAAAGAGACTAGACCAGGAAGAAGAGCGAAAACCGAATGCCCCGAAGAAGAAATAAAGTTACGAGCGAGATTGGTTGGCTGGTTTTCCCCACTTTAACCAATTAAATTTAATTACTCAGCTGGCCAAAAAATATCATAATCGGATAGTGTCCTAGAATTATTATCGGTGCATCTTGGCGCAGGTCTTTATCTGGTTTGGTGGCCAACTTAAGGAGAACCAGATTCCCCGACCGACTCGACCTTGACTAACAATACGGTCGAGCGCAAATAATGGGAAATCCGGGGTCAAAAACGAACGTATTTTCAATTATTCTCGGCCGACACGAAAGATTCGTCGTAGAAAGTTACGTTTCTACCAGTAACTGCCGTAAAACTTTTCAAACCGTTCTTTGGTATACTTTCGTTCTCCTACTACTTTCCGTTGTTTAAGCGGAAGGTGGGAGATTTCGGAAGCGGAGGAGCAAAGATTAACAGACAAGGATTAAATTCGAAAATTCGGAGGTCCTTAGGTAAAATGCCAATTCGAGCCGGTGTTAAAAATAGAGTGCAAACGTAATCGGGTTGAGGAGGCGGCAGCGGCTGATCCGTAAATTAAAGCGTTATAGTAATGGGCCGGGGTCAAGGAGATGACGCTTCCTTTAAGTAAAATATTTCAGCCGGACCTAGTGGTCCTGGCTAACGGCCAATAAGTAAACAACAATGCCGTTTCACCTCGGTCAGTAACGGAACCCGCATCCTAACCGGCCGGAAAATATTCCAGTCAAAAGCTCTCCAAATATTATCGATGACGTATCCGATTGTTTCCGTCGATCGTATCGCTAATCTTTCAAACCTAAATTTTATTACTTTAAAATTTTTTATAAAATTTTAGAATAATGTTTTATAGTTACGAAATAAATTGGTTTTACTGATTAATAAATCCAATTTATGTTCGTACCGATTCGGCTATAATAAATAAAAACAGTAGAGGGCGTCTTCCGATTTTTTTGACGACTGACTCCTAGCGTCTAAAATTTACGGAATTACGATGTAGCGATGAATGGAGTTAGGAAGAGAAAGGGGTCAAGGGCAAAAAGGAACCGCCTATCCCAAAACAACTGCCAGCGTGTATCGGACACCTGCAGCCGAAGGAATAATTTTGGACGGTTTCTTCTTGAAGCGAATAATAAATTATTTTGACGTTTTCCATCGTCTATTTGATACCCGAGACCGGTTATTATTGTTTAGATCAGCGTAATCCTCTCGATCCCGGATGTGGCGGATGATTTTGTTTTTGTTTTCCCAAAATATTCTTATCGGGTTTTTATCTTATAAATTCACTTCTTTAATTAATTAAATAATATTAATTCCTTTATCTAAACATAAATCGCCAGAAATTACTTATTCTAACAAAAATATTCTCAAATATTTGCGGAATTGTTAATCACCCTATCTTAAATCGCCAACTTCCTATCATCATCATCTAAGGAAAATTTAACCGGTAAGATAAAATCTTAACTGTTAAGATCACCTTATAGCTTTATGACGAACTTAAGATTTCTTAACTACAGTGTAGGCTATTCTTTAATTTTGTCGGTTAATATTAACTTATCAAACAAATAAACGTGTAATCGTTTCCAGATGTTGGTGCACCTTTTACTCCTCCTATTGTTGCGTCATAGATGGTCGTGTACGGAGAGATATATTATGTTTTACTTTCGATGATGAAATGGTCGCTTATTATGTCACCCCATCTATCTTTTGATTTTTATTGAGATATTAGTTTGGCATTTTGTTATTATTATTGTTATAAATTAAATATTAATTAGCTAATTATACATTAATTGTTCGATACCTAACGACAACCAAAACATCGCGTAAGGCGCTGTCAGATTATGGCGTTGACTACTTCCGTTTTATAATTGTTAATGCGTTTACTTGTTCGGAATATGTATTCGTATATTTTTATTTACCATAACAGTCTATACAGTTATGTCCTATTCCAGTATACTTTACATAAAATATTCGAATATATTTCAATTTAGTACCGTAATTTTTTATCTGTTTAACTTCTTATACGAAGCCGTCGAATTTAGTAATTTTGCTTCATTGGCGAAGTACAGCATTTTTATTAAAGATTCCTACGCACTGTACGTATTTTCTCCTATTCTACATGTTCTCTTTTCACGATGATTTTTCGAATTTTATGAAATCGCTTCCCTGACTAATCAGCCATCCTGCCATTTGCTCCTTTCAGCCTGTTATATTAAACGGAGTTTGAAAGGAAGACGACGAGACTCCACTGAAAAACCATTGAAGCTTCTTCGAGGAAGAGAACAATAAGCAATTCTGGAAAAACTAATCGCCTTCTATCTGCATATCTCTGTTATTTAGAAATAAAGATGCGGGATTGAAAAGTAATCAAAGTTGCCTTCAAAACGGTACCAGTTCCTCACCGAATTTTATAAAAATTTATCAAATAGTTTAAATAGTCAGATAGTTTTAAACTATTTGATAGATTTTTATAAAATTCGGTGAGTTACTAGTACCGTTAAGAAGCTTCAAAGTTCTTACGAATGCCATTTCTAAAAATTAATAAAGTAACTGGCTAGAAGATACCACACGGCTGTTATTAAAATAACAGCCGTGTGATATCTTCTAGCCAGTTACTTTATGGAATTTTTATGAAGTTCCATGGATTTTACCAAGGAATTTCATAAAAATTCATCAGTTAATTCAAAGAGCAAAATATTTTAAAGTTTGAATGCCTGCCACTTTTAAACAGTTGAAGATATAGAATTAAAATTGTAACATTGAAGTCGCCTTTACCGATTGAATGTCTTTATCCAAACTGGTAAAAATTCAATAAATTAGTTCAAACTTTATTAACGGGATATACAATCAGATAGCACCACTATCTGATTGTATATCCCGTTAATCAGATAGTTTTGAATTGACTTTTATTAATTAATATGCCTTCAGATTAAATAGTATCATTGAATGTTTGTAAATTAACCAAGATTTTTTATTATTAAATACAAATTTTGAGATACCAATGAATATTTAATTGCATTCAGAAATATATAGACTACGTGTAAGTCATTGTTGTCATAATTTATTACTTTCCCATAAACTGGTAGATGGATCTGGATTTGGGAGGTTTCGCGTCTAACGATAAAGAAAAAAGTTAAATTTAGTTTTAATATAAGAAAACTGATTCAACTTGGCTTCGAAAAATGAATCTTCGGGTCATAAAATGCCTGTAGTTTGGAAAACTATTTGGGTTTGCCGGCGTGAATTTTACTGTATTAACTAATAAGGCTGGATGGCATGTAGCCATATGGCCGATGGCGTCACCAAGCGGTCTAGGCCGATTCAGTAAACAGAAGTGAGTATGACATCTTAATGAGTCTTCCGAGAATTTCTATTTTTCACAAAAATTCCAGGTTTTCGGGGCCAAGTGGAATATTAAATTTCGATTTAAATCGTGTTTAACGACGACATTTCGGTAGTAGGGCCAAGGTGACTGTTGTGTACGGAAGAAGACTGTATTAATATTTTAATGGGAGATGATCGGGTGAAAACCGGGAATATAAATCACGACCGAAACCGTTAATTTCGATTTAAAGAGGTAGCTAGCCTTGAACGATATGGCATCGTCGCTATGTATTTTTTTGTTTGGCTTCCGTTCCAAAACCAGATCGCTCTTCTTCCTTTTCGCCCTCTAACCCGATCACCTTTCTAACGCGACCCACATAAACTTATTAGCATTTAATTTCGAAAAATTAATTATAATTACAATCAATTTGTTATTCTTCTATATAGTTAAAAATTAATTTTCTTCCCAAATTAAAGCGGAGTCGGGCTCGACGTTTTTCAAAGTAACACGCCAATTTACCGACCTGTCGTATCTAGTTCAAATAAAAACAGCTGACATAAATACACATTTTTTTAATATTTCGAACGACAGACTATTTCGTCCGAAACCGGTTACTCGATTCTAATTTAAACTGAATGTAGATATACATAATGCATCAATCGACTCCTAGTATTTTCACTCTTTATATGATGAGCGCTTGGCTTAAGATAGTTGGGTTCTATTTTACCTAATAACAATCGATAAAGGAATCAAATCTGCATTTTTTCTATCACCGAAAATGCAGATACGTAAGTGCATAAAGAACGACCCAATAATCTCATTTAAAGTATTTTCGAACTGAGGTTGGAGCTTTGTTGGAAACAGATTTTTCCATCGCTTCGTTCTTCCTTTAGTCTCTATCTTCTACGATACAAAATACGGAATGAATCTTTAACATAACGGAGTTGCCGATTCGCACTTTTAATTAACCTACATGTCGGCAAAACTGCATTCGATAAACACCCAGTTCTTTTGGAAAATTTGTTCATCTCTAAAGTTAGGCACTTTCATGGTCATAGATTTTCTCTAAAAATGTGCCATAGTCAGTTAGCGATATTGGGCCAGAGAATTTTATGAGAGTACCAGTTTCCAGTAGTAGCATTGGCCTTTCTCTTACGCTATGTTAAAATTTTATTTTTTATAATATGCGAAAATAAGATATTTATTTATTCATTTATTCTTATTTGGGAAAAACCTTTTTTCTAATTAAATATACGATTTTCTAATTTTGATTATTTAAAACGGGAGTATTCAACCCAAGACCCGCGGGCCACTTGTGGTTAATTGTGGCCCGCCAAGGAGAATCATCCAAAAAATGTTTTAAAATGGAAAATAGAGTTAGGCGACTGTCGCTCTACCTATCGGTTAAGCAAGAAAGTTCAATTAAAGTATGATCACCCTGGTGACAATTTTCTAATGAAATATTTTTTTATGAATTTTTTAAAATTTATTTTAAACTGGATAGTTTTATATAAGCGATGAACAGAAATCCAATTTATTTATTTCTATCATTCCCTTAATAAAACTCTGTCCTTCATTTACATGCAAAAAATTTTCTTGTGATCACATTTGATAAGAGATGAGGTACTAACGATTTGATATATAGAATGAAATTGCTGAAATTGTTTATTAGTTACGAATTTATTACCGACCAGTTAACTGATAACCAAAGAAAAGCTAGGCTACTATATGATAATCGGATCGTTGATGATAATCAAACCACAGAGTTCTATGAATCGAGCATAGACGCCATCTGGGCCTAACGGGAATACCCGTCATATTGATAGATATGTTTAGTTTCGTATTGTTAGTAACGT
>WUQG02402918.1:0-17289 GCA_011317285.2 Androctonus mauritanicus | reverse complement strand
ATTCGCAATCACAGACGGCAAAGTGATGCGACTGACTCACTCGTCTAGTCTCACAGACGCCCCGAGTTAAGAATGACTCCACAACGACTCCAGCATCTATCAATCCTTTTTTTCTTCTTCTTAAACATCATTCAACAAGAGAAGTGATAGAACACGAAAATCCGAAACATTTTCTAATTTATTATACAGTTCTGATAAAAAAAAAATTATCAAAAATAATTTTTTTCGGTAGTTTAGAAAATTTTAAAGCCGGTTTATTGAAAGTTTTAAATTAAATTTTAAAGCAACGGCGAGTATTTTCTCCAATATTGGATAAGTGTATTGGAGAAATTTAATACCGTATGATTATTTTATTTATTTATTTATTTTTTTAAAACTAGTTTAAAATTTACCAACAATAATTTAATTCCGTGTGTGGTAAGGATCCCCCGGATAGCGTAAAACGAGTTTAAAAAAAGATTAATAGGTGTACTTGAGAAGGTCTTTGGAGATAAGAGTGTTATTTCCTGTAACAAGAGGAATCAAAGAAAAACAAGAGTTAATACAAGTTCTAGGATTTATCCTATTGTCTAGAGGCTTTAAGATAAGAAGATAATCTTCTTTAATTTTCTATACGATTCAATAACAATTACATCGAACTATTCGAATTTCTGTTTTAAAATGAGACTTTTCTAATATTTGGAAACTATATAATGAGTAATATCATATATATATAAAGTCAAATATATATTTCTTCGAAAAAAGAATGCGAAAAGTTTTACTTGATAGCACAGAAGAAAGACAGGTTATATCACTTTGTGACAAAGTAAGTTCTCTTGTACTTTCCTAAGTAAAAATAATAAAAAAAAATTATTGAACACAAGAAAGTGGCGAGAGTCGCAACGTTTCAAAAATGTATAACCGTTTTAGTTTCCTAAATTAAATGTCGGATAACAACTGTGTGTATCATTTGTCATTAATAATCTGGTCGGGCGACGTCACGATTGATTGAAAACAATTGATCCCTCATCCAGACAATAGTAACAGTTGTTAAACTTTAACAATAGTTAGAATGATTTATAGAACAGGAAACAATGTGGTTTGCTCCAAATGTCACTAAACGGTGTTTATAGATAAGAATGAACAATGTTTGTGGTTGAAAAATCGTTAAATTTACTGATGTAGATCGTGCTAATGAAAGAGCATTGTTAGAATAAATGCTCTCGGAATTTTTCAAATATTATCGTTAAATCCGATAGTTTTATTTATCATTTACCACGATTTTTTTTTTATGGTTAAGTTAAGGAGGAACAAATTAAGTGCCTGCAGCCAATCCCAACAAGGGGCAGTACAATTATCTGCATAGTAATGCAGGGATAAATTTAATAACCGATCTATTTACATCTTATAAATAGACTTCATTATAATAAAAGAAGAATTTTTTTTTTTTGCAACCAAGGTGATGATTGACACGATTTTTTATTCAGATGGCAAGCAGACAAGCAGTTAAGATATAAACCAACTACATACAAATGCAGAATAGGTACACTTTTGAAGGAACTTCTTTTCAGGTTTTCTTTCGTATCTCGAATGCAAAGAATGCATTAAGAATCGTTTCTCGTCTCTCTCAATATATTTTTCTCCAAAATATATTACGATTTTTTTTATATATATATTTAAATAAATTTCATTAAAATTTATCTAAACATAAATATTTGATTTTTTTAAATAGAATAATATATTAGAACCGATAAAAAATAATAATAATACAACAAATCCCGTATTATTAAAGAAGATAAAAAAAAAAATTATTCAAAATGTCAGGTTTTGTTTATCTTATGTTTAATATTTATTTAACTGTCGACAATAGCCAGGATCAGCTACTATAAAATTAGATTTTATGGTCAAGCGGAGACCACAGGACATCAGGGTACATGTGACTGAACAAAACCTTACAGACATCCTGCAACTGTTGCTGGCCTTTTTTATTGCCTTTCTGGATTACATCATCAAAAGAAACAGAATTTTCTACGTTTCTCGTTCTTTTTTTTGCCATAAAACAGATCTGAGTAAATTATTTCTTACTCCGTAATTATGTTATAAGAATATATGTTCTTAAATTATGCTACTAATTCATATCAAGAATTTACCTTTCTCTCGATATTTTTACGTGTCTTCGACTGTTTTGTTCTATAAAAAACGATGATTAATGAACAGAAATTCTGGTATCTGTCGACACTAAGTAGGTAAATTTTCCTTTTCTATCGCTTTTCAAGTAAGCGATCGTATATATAGAATAACCGGAGAAAGATAATTAAGAGATGATAATTAAACGTGTTAGAAGAGACGAAATGCTTATTAAAACACAATCGTCAATTAATGGTGTCAAAAGTATGATTTAATACGTGGAAACTAATTAAAACTGCACCGAAATTTGTTTTAAATCAAACACTCGAATTTATTTTTGATCTTTCTTTGTCCTGTTCTCAATAGTTTCGTTACATTAATAAAATTTTAACAGTTTGAAGCAACGAGAAATTAAATAATTATTATTATTCGTTTAGTCTATATAGACTGCCATTATTACTCCACATGTATACGTGTGTGGAGTAATATTCATGCAGCCATATTTGCTCCACATATGTATTCTCCAGGTATACATATGGAGCCATAATCGTATTTATAATATATATGGAGCCATAATCTCAGCATGGAAAGTACTTGTTTGGTTCGAAAACTGTTTTTGGATTCATCAGTCAAAATTTTATAAATTTGAATGATAAATATTTCAACATATTGATTGTTTTTTTTGCCGATTCCAGGAAAACTGGGCTATTTTTTAACATTTTGAACGTTTCGCATGCCATAAATATTAAATAATTTATAAACAGATAAATTTTAAATAATAATTCGATTAATTTATAGATTTTTTTTTTAATTAAATAAAATTAAAATAGAATGTCATTAATGCAAATGTATGAAAATTAGTATTTTTCGTGAAGGCGATATATCATAAAATATGAGATCGGTAATGCAGTTAAATGGGTTATTGGAGTAGTGTAATTGGGGAAAGATGTTACGTTTAGGAAAAACATTGTGTATATCACTTTTCTATACCAGAAAGAGAAACAAGCATTATCGGCATCGATGCAATTTACTGCAATTTGTGTGATAGAATAGCAGCCACTATAAAAGGAAAGATGCCATCCTTCCAAATAATACTCAAACCGTAAGAATACATAGTATTCAGCATTTCATATTTAATTAATCACCAATAACAAAAGCATTACCGGCCACAAAACATTGATTGTAATTCCATTCTGACGTATGCGATTGTCCATCCTGGTCGCATCCAGCGATGACACTAAACATAATCTATCTAAGCATCGGTTATCATCGTTATCCTACGTCATTAGAAGCAAATTCTGCACTTAAATTTAGCAAATTCCAACTACAATATTGGATTTATACAGTTCTGCCCATCGAGACACATCTGGCCTGGCACGTTGCCTTTCCTTATAAATTATTAAATTCAATGTTAATAATACAGCAATCTCCCTTTTTGGCCCTTTCCGTTTCACCATGGCTGTGTCCTGTACGAATTATGTTTGTCCATCTGTTAGCATTGTGTCTGGCGTCGTAAATATCATCCAATTTGAATGAATTTCTCGCATATTAATGGGAATCATTAGTGGACAAGTTGATTGAAACCCGAACTGAGCCATGGTTGCTGTGATCGATTCATCCATTTTCACCAACCTGTTTTCTTTTACAAACTATTTTATATGTTCACTTTCTCCTTTTTTCTCCAAAAAAATATCTAGAGAGTAAAAAAAAACCACAAAACATTTAAATGTGAGAAGATGGTTCCTTATTACTCCATTTACATACCTATTAATTTCCGGTTTAAGTAGCCTCGGATTTATTAATGTTTTCACATGTTTTCGGATAAAAAAAACGGTTTTGTTACTGCTAACTTTAAGTACAATATTAGCATATTATTAATAAAATTCATATTTATTAAAAGAAACAAGCTCGGCGTTACAGAATTTTTTTTTTTTTTTTTTGGAGCGATGCAGAAAATGTCTCTCCAGGAGGACGTGACACTAAACATATATATATATTTTTTTCCTTCTATAATATATATAAGTAAGTTTGATACTGCAAAAGTAATAGCATTTTAATCCCGTAATAAGAAATACGTTTCGAAATTACTTCCATCCACCGAGGAAAAAAAATAAAAAAATCTGGGATACAAGTTATTGGTTACAGTCAAAACACGATTTGTATTCTCAGACTGATAGAATGCTCCCCATTTGTCGAAAAGAAATATATTAAAATGAATAAAGCGTTACAAAAAAGAGAAAGCAATCTAGAAGCTAGTCCGAAGAAATGAAAGGAGATGTAAAACCAACGTTTGCGGTTAGTAGAAAGCACTTCAAATACTTTCTAGGGTTTTGGTATTCTAGGCAAGAAAAAAATCTCACACGTGACCTGAAGTTTAAGGCAAACTGACGTGTTTTGAACCATCTAGACGTTTTGGTAGGTGCATTCGGTGACATGTTGTTGGGGTCTGTTGTTTTCCGCCAGTCTAGCTTCCTTTTTTTTTTTTTTATCTCGCCACTTGGATGTAACCTAGTGGAAAAGTCGTGGCGTGCAGCAAAAGGATAAAATTATGACTGATAGAAAAACAACTCGAGATACGGAAAAATATATACAAACACGCCTCGCCGACGATAAGAATATAACATTAAGATCAAATACAAATTCGTTAAAATTAAATTATATTTTTATCGTCATCGTTCCATCAATAATTTCCGAAATATTTTTTTTTTTTTTGTAAAAAAAAATAATAATTGTGGTGCTCTTCCATTATTTACGAAACATATTTTCGAAAGTTTAATAATTTGTTGCTTTTATAAATTTTGAAATCCGTCTTTAAAAAATTTAAAACTTAGCGATTAAAATCGATACTGCATATTTATTTTTTTCCGGATTGATAATCGTGAAAGAATCGATATAATAAGATATCGAGTATTTTAATATTAATAATTATTCTCTAACAATTAAATTGTAAATATCTGTTTACTC
Source organism: Androctonus mauritanicus (assembly GCA_011317285.2). Classification (NCBI taxonomy): domain Eukaryota; kingdom Metazoa; phylum Arthropoda; class Arachnida; order Scorpiones; family Buthidae; genus Androctonus; species Androctonus mauritanicus. Next base: position 12,219 of record WUQG02402918.1, on the reverse strand, counting down.
CGTATAAACCTGTTTTTTTTTAAGTCACGGTTTGTTTGGTGGTCAGACTTAGAGCGGAATCTCAATATAGAGTGTTTTCTGGAGAAGTCTCCATGATGCTCTTATGTTCTCCTACCATCAGCTTATACTTGGCTATGTTTTTTCTCTGAACTCATTTGTATTCTGGTAGAGAAGCGAGCTCTATTCTCTGTCCAAATTTACTACTTTCTATTCTCACTGTGCTTTTGGAAATGTTGCTGCGTCAGAAAAAGCGCTTCAACAATAATATCCGCCACAAAAGACTAGATACTTCTACCGACTTTCACTGTTAAACACGAGTTTCTGCCGTATCGCTTCCACACCTCCAGTATCGGAAGTACTATTTATACTCGAATTTATACACCAGTAAACAACGAATAATCGGCGAATCACCATCGACTTTCAGATCGATTTCTTTAATCTTCGCATCGAATTAAACGTAATAAAATACGTCATTATTAATCTACTAAACGTCGATAATCGGCGACTATATCGGAAAGGTAGAAAGAATTTCAAATAAATGGTTATTTTATCGATTAATTTATAATTACTGTCGATTAATTTTCGACTAAATCTCGAGGACTTTGTTAGCTTTGCAAATTAAATTTATGTTTACCGAGCATTTAGCGCTGTAGTAAAGCGCATTTAATAATTGCACACACTTTAGTCAGAGAGCCCAGTTTATACATTAAATGCCGAAAAATATTTAAAATTAAAAAAAATACCTTTAGCAGAATTATAATCGATAGAAGTGGTACGGCAACCATCATCACCGGGTTCTAACTGTACCTTTTGAACTCCTTCACAATATAATATCGTTCTGAATTATGGAGCAATTATTAGTTGTTAGTTGCAAACTTAGTAAAATAATTGCTAGAAAGTAACAAATTGCTAGAAAGCGACTGCTACTCGGCTAAATAGTTATTTATAATTATTGTTACGTGGTAACTGCTAGACGGCTACTAATTATAGTTGTTGTTGTTGTTGTCGCTGTTACGTCGTTATTGCTACCAATTAAGGCAGTTGTACAATTAAACAACAACTTAACAAAACTAACCTTAAAAAAAAAGAACAATTAGGAAAAAATGAAAAGACGATTTTGACTTATCAAAATATATTATTACTTTTATAAATGAAATTTATTTAAATGTTAAAATAATAATATTAATTTTGTTTGGATTAAAGAGTTGTTATAATGTATATGTACCGATTAAGATATACATATAAAAAAAAAAAGAAAAATTATAATGAATAAATTTAAAGTTGAATGTAAACACGCTTAATTCGTCATAAAGTCGACTCAATGTTTCTAGTATTAAGGTTAGCTTATTAAGTAATCACAGTTTAAATTTCTGGGTTTACATATTCATTCTGCCGTTTTGCAATTAACTTGGCCATCTGTGACAACTTGCGTCACGACGGTAACGTCACTAATGTTTCTGGTATTAAGTGGTCTTGAAGCTAATTCATTTAAATATTGAAATTAAAATGTGCTCCGTTGGAAAGATAACAAATGGCATCTAGGGTTATTAAGAAATAAAACTAATTTTATCACTTAGAACAGAAGTGTACTTGCATAATTCATGCAGTCAACTGATACGCGGCCTGAGGCTACAGCTTATATATTCTCTGCCTCAACCTCATTACATATTTTTATTCAATTACGCATTACGATATTCCCGTATTAATAACAATACGGTTTATCCTTAACCGTACGTGGAGTTAATACGCATAAAAATGTGACAGGACTCGTAGCAGATTTTTTTTTTATCGATTCCAACGATTTTCCACCATATTTTTCAATCTCATTCTACCCGTTTTCTCGTACCAAGTACTTTTATATCATAAAAATATGTTTAGACACAGATAAGTCTATTAGGTGTTTAAAAAGTTTAGAAGAGGCGGCGGAAAATTACGCTCGAAAGGAAGTTTACAGCAATTACATAAATCGAAAGTTCTTACGAATTTTTCCATCGATTATATATATATATATATTTTTATTTTTTGCACAGTCAATATTAATATCTGCAGAAAAAAGCCTGGAGTGTAGACATTTCTTGCTACTTTTATCTTTAAAATATTTTCCATGGCAGGATTTTACCGAAAATGTTCTACTTTATGGAGTTGTTTATTTATAGAAAGTCACTCGGAATATATCAAAGTAAATAGTCACTTTTTAAAGAATATATAACTGCTATTTTTTTTGAGAAATATCAAAGTCGATCTTTCCGATAACCATATTGTTCTTAAGGCCATATACATGTTAAACCGTGTATATTATACGTATTATACAACGAGTTAAACTACCAGTAATCAATTATATCTTTGATTATCGCGGATTTTTATTTTTTTTCTTATTTTTTTCGAATGTTCGATTTAAGAAATCTAATAAGATAGAATCGGTTACCATTTACCACAAATTCTCTGCTATCAACTAAGCCATTGATTATCAGGTCTTGGTTGGTTGTGATGGATGGTGGAAATAAAAGTGGTTTCCATTGAACGCAATGCTATGTGCCCAGTCAATGGATCTAAGTAATATTTCAAGGAAGTCTTGGTGACAATCGCTTCGATTGATACAAAAATGATCTTCAGCCACCCTGATTGCTTCTGCTCTCAGATAATCGAACCTTCCAGACTGTAAAAAGAAATAAATGCCTCTTTTGTACTTCTATAAATATCTATTTAAATGCGTCTCTAAACAAAACTGCGAGTTGGAGCTTCGATGGTTGCCAGTGTGGTTCCGTATGAAGTGCTGTTTTGTTTCGGATATTTTTCGAAAGTTACCGCATTAACGCACTATATATATGCAAAACGATAACTGGCAAAGTTCTGTCTAAGATTTTTAGCTGTCGTTCTGGAGAGATGCGGTACAAGGAGCGATTGATTCTTCTCCTCGGTTGGTGACTTTCCATTACATTTGCTATTACTCAACAAAATCGAGAGTATATCGGATTGCAAACTTAGTAATTATACCTTACGCTGCTTAGACACTTAATGCTCCAAATTATTTAACAGGAGCAATCGAATTTAATACCCAAAGTATATAATTTATGAAACAGATCGAGTTATGTATAATGCATAGATTATTATAACAACCGATACTCTGATATATTATTCATCAAAATTCGTTTCCACTTAAAAATAATTATTATTCTAGCCATCGTGTTACACGTCTTATCTAAATTATTAGAAATCTATGGATTTTTTTTTTTTTTCTATTTTTCAGAACAAAAAAATGTTTATATGGAAGCCAGCAAAAAACCAAAGAAACGGTATCGAACAATAAGTGTTTTTAACATCTGCTGCGATTTTGTAATATATATGCAAATAATGGAAGAGAGATTGTCATATTGTCGACTTGTTTTATTAAAGCTATCCTCTTTAGTGTCTTTTTTTTTTCGCTTTCGACAAGAAGTAGTGTAGAAAGTCAAAATAAGTGAGGGTTGATTTTAAGCTAGAGACCATCCTGTAGAAGGTTTTTCTTTCGTATGACTGGCGGTTAAATTGTTCTGTAAACATATGAAATATTTGGTTAAAAATTGCTTCTTAACACGATTACGACAACTGAATAAATATTTTCGCGATGCGAGACATAATTGAAATGTTCTTGGAATTTTTCTTTTGTGTACTTTCTAGAGTAGGAGAAAAACGAATGTTTTCAAAAAGTGAAACGAATAAAATCGTAAAAACGTCTTATTATGTCATTTATGGCCAAAGAAAATTTGCAAAAAAAAAAAAAAACGACAGAAAATACTAACAATATAAACAACTTCCAGCGGAATTTTCTTCTTACTTGCCAAGAAGGAATAAAGAATATAACAATAAAAATAAAGGTAAAAAAGAAAATATTTAAAGTAAATTCTGATGCAATATAAATTTTCTGCATGGTGATAGATTATCGTCGCTTTTTTTTATAGTTTTTTTTTTTTGGCGAAATTTTTATATAGCTGTTTGCATGCAATAAGTAGATAAAATAGACTTAGTGCGACTTCTATTTTTGACTGAGAAAGATAAAACATTTTAAAATTAAAACTTATAGTCGAAGGAAAACTTGAAAGAAAGAGGAAAGATTATTGAATAAAAATATTTTCTTCGATACTTGTTAAGTAACTTGGATGCAATATTTACAAAGGCCGCAACGATAGATATGAAATAGAATTTATCTGAAGGAAACTTCTGATAATTCTTCCAATTTTGGAATAAAAATACCAGAAGAATAAGACTAAAGTGCTTATTTTTTTCTGGTGGAGTGGCCATGGAGGAGGAGTTGTAAAAAAAATCTATAAATTTCTATCTGGCCAAATCGAATCAAAAGAAAAGTTTAGTGAAGTACAATGCATTGTAGTATTATTATAGTTGAAGAAAGAAACATTTGGCGAAAATGTTGCTTGTTCTTATTGCACTTATTTCCTGTCAAAATTATTATATTTTTGTGATATCTTCTTATAAAAATATAAAAAAAAAAATTTATGTTTTTATATCTATTTAGTTATTAAATTTTTTTTTTTAAATTCCATTTTTAACTCGTGGGTGGTCATTTTTAATTAAAATACATATATATATATGATTTCTAAAATTAATAATAATTGTGTCAGATGTTACGAATTCGATAAAATAATTAAGGTTAAGTGAATAATTGATTTTGTTTGCAGAAAGTTATCAATTTACCGTTGGAAACTTAAAAGAAAACAAGTCATAATTGGTTTACTTATTGGAAAAAAAAAGAAAAACAACCAAACATAAGGAACAAAGACATTTTTCTTTGGCGGAAGAAAAATACAGGAAATTGTCTCAGATGATGATGGAGAAGATAAATCTTTTATCTATGGTCACCATTCTTGGACATATTTTTATATCTGGATGGATAACTGCTACTGTAAAAGAATTACACGTTTTCTCTTAGCTACCAAACAGAATTATTAGTATCGAAATCTAATTAGAAACCATAAAATTATCCATTATACGTTCATTCTTTAAATGGGCATTCTGCTTATTTAAATGAATGAAATGAATTTTTTTAATGGAATTGTTATTGAAAACAATTACTTTTCAATATTTACTTGGACTATAATCTAAAGCCAATTTTTTATTTCTTTCTTAAGAGTATAATATGTGAAGCCAGGATTAATATACTGTACAACTAATAGTTTTATCACGGTACAGTACGTATATTGGTTACTGTATTATTACAATAAACTGTTTTCTAAAAATAATATTCCAACCACTCTAACATACAGTTTTCTTCCTAAAAGAAAAAATATTTATTAATAAATAATAAATATGTTTTATTTAGAAGTTCACCCCTAGAATCGATAAAAGAAATACTTTTGGATTTTTTAACTCGTTTTTTTATAATCAATAATAGATCGATACGAGTTTGAAAGAAAGAAAAGGAAAAAAAAAAAGGTCTCTGTCTTTCTAACTAAACGTTAATATTAGTTTGACAAACTACAGGTATGCCCAAAAGCCATTAGTAGTGTAATTTGGTACATTCTTTTCTGTGTTTTTCCTTAGCTGATACTCGAGTGTGCATTGTATTTTTATAGGGTGTTTAAAGTACCACTCTGTGATTCCCAGTACATCGTCTGTCTTCCGCTTGGCTACAGTTCCTTTTCTAATAGGATGTCTTTTAGTGTCATTTTTAGCACAACAATGGCTGTCTAGGAAGTTGTTATTACCAGAACAATATCGATCTTTAATTCCGTATAATTTCCATATGTAAACTATGTTCTTGTTTCAAATTAAATAAACAACTTTTTATTTTCATTTAAATGCTACTAAATCATTTATCTTCTATTATACATAATGGAAGATAACAGTTCATTTTTACACAACTCTACTCCACATAAATTCGTTTTTTACATGTTTTGCAATTAAAAATCTTCCATTTAACCGTAATAGAAGTAAAAATAAAGAAAATGGTGATTGTTTATGTCCATTCGAGCGTAAGATTGTTTCATAAAATAATAATAACAAACAGTTTCTTCTATAAATAGATTTTTTTTTCCTTCGATCGGAGGAAAATATCGAAACGTTGCAAAAGTTTTAAGTGGTAAGGTGATTTTAAACACTGTTATAAATTAACTTGTATCTGAGGTTAAATCAAGTTTGATTAGGTTAAGTTGTGGAACGTTAACAATGACGTGGTAGACAGCGTGAGTTCTGTGCACCATTCAATAATGGAGAATCATAAACCAGTTGGACAGGTGCCAGATAATACTGAACTAGACAGCGGGTCAACCACGTCTTTCAAGACACCGCTATCTGCAAAAGACACACCTTAATATGATAAGTTTATTTCTACAGATTATTCTATGAATATTTTCTCGCTCGAGTTCGTACTAAGTGAATTTACAACAATTCATAGATGAGTTAAACTGATTGATAATATATAAAAATTAAAAGAACAGAGATTTCCATTTTTTAAGTGCACGATTTTTCATTTCTCGTTATTTATAATTAGGCAGAGAACACGACATTTCTGTAGCAAACCTATTAATATCGCTGAGAAGCAAAAAAAAAAATCAAAATATCAATTTATTAATGAGAAAATTATATATTTCTACTGTAGATATAAATAAAACTTTTAGTTTTAAGTAATGAGAATGTGATGAGTTTGGTTATCCATTGCTACGATTTATTTTTACATCATTATGACAAACACTCGCCGTCTATTAGTTAAGTTTGCGTGTAATACTTGTCATTAGCATACCACCTTTTGCGGTTTTGCCATATCATCATCTTCATTATATATTATAAATATATATTATGCTATATATATATATAATAAAGTAGGGAGTGATATGGCAAAACTGCTAAAGGTAATAGGTTAATGACTGAAGTATATACGCAAATCTAACAGTGATGGTGTAAAAATGAGTAGCAAGAATGGATGAGATAGTGAATAAAGTAGATCGCATTCACTTTTCTACACTAAAAATATTGTTGAGACTTTGAGTGGAATTAAGAATGAAAATTCCACTTAATTCCATTTTTAATTCCACTCACATTTATTCATAACCGTTTTTACTTTTTATAATTTTCTATACAACATAATATTGATGGCTAACTGTGTCAAACTTAAAATTATTTTTTAAATACTTCACTGCAATTTATTTTCATCAGAATACCAAAAGTAGTTTATTGTTTTATAAAGTGGTAACTTAAAAAACTTCCAATTGTCTAAGGATTACAACTTTCTCTATATCGTGTTTATTACATCTTAGCAGACATATAAATATGGATTAAAAAAAACATCTGCTCGGAAACTATCGTGCAAAACTTGATTTTCTTAAACGGTATTCAAACAAATGGTGAAAAGAAAGAAAGAAGACAGTTTTTAAAATATCTAGCGTAGTAACAAGCTGAATCTTTTGTAAAATTCGCAGTTTAATTCACTAATATGTTCGAGTCACATAATATTTTAAATTATGATGTTGAACAATAATAAAATCGTTTTTTTTTATTTATTTTTATCTTGATGACAATCTTATGCAGGTATTGTATATACTTTCAATCGTTTGTTTGTATCGAATAATATCTTAAACAGTAAAAGATATAAATGCCCTACTTGACAGAGTTATTTATGATGATCCAATTTAAATAACTGGACTACTCATTATTTATTTTAGAGTAACCATTTAAAAGAACATTGAATAATCCAACAATCAGCAAAATTTAATAATTTAGAGGATAGATGGCGCGATATACATGACCGAATTGATAGACGTCATCATAACATAACAATGCCTAACGACAGAAAAATATTACCGATATTCGGCAAAATATGACCGTTATTGTGACATAAAAATTGATAATTCATATAAGGGAAAATTACGTACTAGAATTTCCCTGATCACGTCGGTTATTCTGGCTAGTTAACTATAAATTGCTGATATTAATTATCTACAAATCATTTCCATTTACGATGCCATTCGACTTATTATCACTCCTACTTACGATCATCATGCAATGAGTAAGTTCTGCGATTAATCAGAGCAACTCACAACTATATAGTCCATGAATCAGTGTCAGATATTCTGACAGTGTTTAGTTTTTTAAGTTTAATATCAGTTAAACTTTAGTTAAGTTAGTTAGTTAGTTAAGTTTAGTTTAAGTGTATTTTGCTATAAGAACAATTGATAAATGTATGATATTTCCTTTGAACCAAACCCTACAATTGATAAATGTATGACTTATACTTTGAACCAAACCCTTCTTAAGTTAAGAACAATATTTAAATATAATTACTTTAACAAACAGTTTAAAATAATCTTCCCAAGTTTTACCAACATTTTCACATTAACATGATACTATGGATGCAAAAACAATCTGTTAAAGAAAATTATGATATAAAATATATATAAATTATATACTATATATAAATACAGCTATATGTTTTATATATATAACGTATCCAATCGGTGTATACGAAACTGAGAGAGAAAGAAAAGAGCAAAGTCATAAATCACATTGAGTCCAATGACATTGTTGTTTTATTGTCATTTTTTGAATCCTGTGGGTGTCAAGCCGGTTGAAACTCTTTGTCGTATATCAAGTAAATTGATGATGAAATTTGACTTGTGGATTACATTACACAAATTGCTAAATTTCTTGTCTAGTAACATGTAAGAGGGGAAAAAACGAGTAATTTGTTTTATAAAAGTTTTCTCTGTTTTCTGGAGTCTCTAGTTAAAACTACAGTACTCTAGAATTGTATATTGATCCGAAAGCGATTTTATTAGTGTTCAATTTACTCGACGAGAGGCAACACGACGAATTTAGCATTACATCAAATTCCAGATTGCTTAAAATGAGAGGTAGCGGCACGGATAATCGGAAACGGCCAGAGAAAAAAAAGAGATACGAAATATTTCTAAAAATGTATTTTTATATAAAAATAATTTCAGTCAAAGCATTAAAGTAAAAAATATTTTAAATAACAAAATATTTTTGTTGATAATCGGTATTCGCATTATTTTTCTTAAATAACTTACGCAAAAATGTAAAATAAATAAATAAATAAATACCAAAAATATTTTAATCTACATATTATAATCGTTATTATTATTACGGGCTATAAAATTAATGACCATTTTCTGTCGGTAAATTTCCTATAAAATAGCTTCATCTACTGTTATAATAAAATATTTGTTTAAACAGTTTTATTCGTAGCATTCATTTCGGCATTTAGTAAAATTAATTTAAGATTGAGGTTTATAGTTTAGATTAATTAGTATTTTGGCTCAATTAAAACTATTTCGCTTAACTGGCATTAAAGTAATTTTCCTAATTCTAATTTTATAATAAAATTCGTAAATTTAGTTTTGACGACTCGCTTTTATTACCTAAACAATTGAAATAAATTGAAAGAGTTGCAACGATCGAAATAAGCTGATTTCGGTAATAAAGTAAATTTAGAAATGAAAGGGATCATTTTTTCTTCGATTTAAAAAATGCTCCATCCTGATTAGTCCATTCAAAATTAAATATAACGGTCGTAAACTGGAATTGGTTATCCGAAAATGAAATGGATCATTTTATTCCTCGATTTAAAAAATGTGCCATCCTGATTAGTCGATTCAAAATGAAATTTAACGGTCATAAACTGTAATTGGTTATCCGAAAATTTAAAAATAAAAATATGTAAACGTTATCGACAATTTAAAAAATGCACGTCAAAAATTTTTGATATCGTAATTAAAGCCGTTTAAGGTGAAAAATATCGAATAAAATCAGTTTTCGATGTAGATCGATTAACATTAAAGTCTATAATAATTTATTTTTTAATTTGAATGTCTGAATTCTGGAGAAAAACGAATGGAAAACGATTTAAAAAATAAAGTAAGAAAATTTAAGTGGAACAAATTAGAAAATCGAGTGGAAACAATTAGAAAATAAGCAAATGGGAAAAATCGAGTGGGGGGTCTAATCCGAGAGATTTAAAAATGTCGAAACGAGTAGAATGCCAAAGGCATATTTATAAAGGCAACTATTAGGTAAGAGATAATCAAGGCACGTATTGCCAGTACCTAGAGTTGTCGACTACAGTAAACAATTTGCTCGTTAAAATTAAACAATGCCTAAAATAAAATTAATTTGGAATTGAATGGTTCGGATTGCTACTAAGTAATTTCTAATCCTTTAGAAACTAAGCTGTTATAATTCTCTTCTGCTCGCAATTAAATACAGTAAATCGTCGAGTGATATTAGCGAATTAATCCGATTCGATCTAAATGCCAAATTGAATTTCACGCATGGAAAAAATAAGTGCCAAGCAAAATTTCGTTTTTTTTTTTTTTCCTTCAATGTAATTTCATTTAGTTGGATTTTTATTTTTATAAACAAATATCTGTTTGGGGGGCAAAGTCTGACTGTCACCTTCACGTGGTACCCCCTGAATAACCAATCAACGACAGTAGCATCCTTACCCATCATGGAGATTGTGTAATTGTTTGTATCTTCTTTCCCGTATTGTATTGTTATTTTTCTACAACCTCCATGACCTTGTGTATTAAACACTTTGGGATAATAAAAAAAAATATCTGTTAACAGTAATATGTTGCAGCATATGTAAAAGCAACAGTATGGCAATTTTCGCTATCATTAGTCAGTTTATCTGTACAAATTCGTAAATAACCGTGTAAAATATATCGAAAACTTCTTAAAAATTTGCCTATAGGCAGTGACGAATCTACAGCTAACGAGGCCCGGAGCTGAAGCCTCCCTGGGGCCACCCTAATTGGAATGATCATACAAAGTGTCAACACAAATATATGATTAACATTTCTTTAATCAAAATTAAATAGTTAAAATGATTTGGAAAACAAAATACAAAGTCCCTTTTCTATATTCCTACATATAGGTTCATATACTTAAAACTCAAGGTTCTTCAGAAACCCCCGATCAGAAACCCGGGGCATTTCGCCCCTCCACCTCTCTTGGTACGCTACTGCCTATAGGCTAAATACAGACTTAATGGACATTTACCAGCGTTAAATGTCTAAAAACTGCAGATAATTTTAGAAAGTATATCTATAAAATTTTTGCTGCCATATTGTAAAAAGTCCATTAAGATTGCTTCGACCAATAGCGTAATAACCGATTTTTCTATTTCACCCGCAAAAATACGACTTTTTTTTTTTTATATACCTTCGAATGTTTTACTATTCGGTCGCGAAAATTAACGCGACAAAATGTTGTTACAAAAGTCTTAAAAACTGTAGCCTTCCTTAAGAATTCAACTCTGGAGTAATAAACAAATTTCTCTGGGACATTATAAAAGAATACTACTGTATATAAAATTGCGATTGTAACAATTTTTTTTATTTTTTATTCGGCCAATCACGTGATAAACGGTTTGCTATTTCATCTGAAAATAACTAGTTGCGAAAGTTTATCCATAAGTATATCACGTTTAACAGGACAGAGATGATAAAAAATTCTGACGACTTCCTAAAATTGAAATAAGAGAGAAAAGAATCAACTTACTCTTTTTTTTTTTTTCTTTTAAAGTACATTTACTCGCAACTAATCTATTAAATTCTAAGATCTTATTTTTAATCATTTGAAAATATTGAGAAATAAGAAGAAGCAGCAGCAGCAGGAAAAAAAGAACTTTAATGTAGAAATATGAGAATTGATTTATTTTCAGCATTTTAAGTTACATCTTTAATTTTTCCTTCTTTGTTAATCTTATTGAAACTTTCTTTATTATTATCTTTTTCTTGGTAAGTCTTATCATTCAAACTTTGTAATTTTAAAATTAAAAAAAGGAGATTTTTTTTAAATCTACAAATGTAATGAATTTCTTTTAGAAATTCTAAATTTTTAAAAGCCGCTTGGAATAAATTCAACAAATAATCCAAAAAAAAAATTCTATTTATTTATTTAACTTAAAATAGATAATCGAAACAATGATTAAATTTAATTAGTTAATTAAGTAATTTACGAAATAGTATCAATTAGCGCGGATATTAAAATTATAATGGTGTTAACAATTTAATTGCATTTTTAAAAAATGCAAAATTCGTAATATTTATTCAAATTAATTATTATTTTTTTGCCAAGAGAGTATAAGCCATGAAGTAATAACAACCTCACTGCGCGTGTGGAAATTCTCTTTTGTATATGTATACATATTACTCTTCCCTAGGGGGTTACGCTAGAGCTTGTCCCCCGAAGACGAGACGCGAAAAC